>WEKY01036719.1:196185-227053 GCA_013390045.1 Picathartes gymnocephalus
GGGCCGGCGAAGCCGTGCTTGTTGGCCGTCAGCTCCTCGCTGTTGCTGTGGGAGCTGAGCGAGCTGTGGCACTCGGAGCCAGAGTCGCCCAGGCCGCGGGGGGACAGCGGCAGCCCGGCGGCCATCTGGTACACGGGGTTCTGGAAGGACAGCGGCGCCAGCAGCTGGGGCCGGCCGGGCGCGCTCTCGCTGCTCGGCGTGGTGGGGGTCTGGCCCACCCGGCGCACGGTGGCCATGCCTGTCACGCTGTTCTGCTGAGTCCGTGTGGTCCATACGCCCTGCAACTGCCCCAGGGACGACTGACTGTCATTGAGGGAGTCGGCCGTGCCGGGCGCGTTGGCCCCACTGTCCAAGAGCCGATTGTCCTGCAAGTCCACCATGGACAAACTCTTGCTGCCATTAGACATCTGCACGTCGGGCTCATTGGCCTCTGAGTAACTGGAGCTTCGGGCAGGTGAGGGCTGGGCCCCAGCAGACCTTGTGACAAAAAACAAGTCCTTGTTTTCAGGGGTTGGAGATGGTAACCGTGTGAAATCTATCAGACTGCGGGGAAGTCAGTGCGTAAGGAAGAGGAGAGGAAAACAAAACAAAAAAGAAGAGTTGTGAATGCTGCACCGGAGCAGGAAAACGAAATCACTCAGAAATCAGGGTGGCGCAGCTGTGTGGGACAGGGATGGGGACAGAGACAGGACCCAGCCCCGGCGGGAGCAGGGACAGGGCTAGCCCAGCTGGGGACAGTGTGAGGAGTGTGGAGGGTGCTGTGGAGCCCCGGGCTGGCCTGAGAACCGGGCAGGTGAGGGCAGTGCGTGCACGCAGGACACTGCACTGCCACGAGGCTCAGGGACACACTCCTAGGGGCTGCTCTGCTCTGGGTCAGTGTGTCACCCTTCCTGCTCCCAAAGGCTGTATCCATGGCAGTCCCGTGTCCCCTGCTCTGTACCAAGGCAGCAAGCTCCTGCAGGCACACTGGCCGGGATTTGGACAGCACAGAACACCGCGGGGGCCAGGGCCACACCAGGCCTCCCAGGGTCAGTGAGGGCTCACACAGCAGAGCTCAAGCCTGGCAGCTGAAGATTATCCCCCCCGACTCCTGCTGCAATGCACATTCATGCAATATTGATTTCTTGGGGATAGGAAGAGAGAGCTTTGCAGTAGCTTAATGTGAATATTCTGCTGATCAAAGATGGTGCATTGTAAGCAAGTATTTGGGGGGAAGCATATTGTCAGAGCTCCTCCATAGCACTGGATTTAAATAATTGCACCTCATGCTGGGAGGCACTAGAGATGAAAGCTCTGATTAGAGCAAGTCCAATGTCATTGCTGCCTTTCATTCCTAATTAAACTGTTAAATATTATGCAGTTTCCACTTACGGACTATTTTACTAGCACAGTCTTTCCATTAGTATGGGCTCAATTTTGTTTTCCACAAACAAAACATTAGAGGTCTGCAAAAGCGTCACCCTCCCCATGAATGAAGCTCCTTACTTAATCAGGCCTAAAAGTACATAGGTGACTTTGTCTGTGAATCACTGCTCAGCAGTGAAAACTCCCAGTTTTATAAAAACTGGACAGAGTAGACTGAAATTAATTGTGAGGTCTCTACAGCTTGGCAGCTGTTCCAGAACTATCCAGGTTTGGATCTCAGTGAATTCAGCACACACCCTGTGTTGTACAAAGATGGGTGAGGCCCTTAACAACAATACTCATCACTAACAGACCTTGAGGTCCTTAAAGGATGAACACTTTGCTTCTGCAGCCATATCTCAACAGCTGAGACCAGAACCACCAGGTTCCCGATTTCCCAGACCACATCCCCAGTTTTGGCTCTCAGGGAGCCCAGGATGGAGCCACAGACTGGCACTACCACCCACTGCTCTCTCCAGAGACAGAGCTGAACTACATCCAGCACCAGTTCTGCAATGGGACAGCTTGGTCAGTGGATCATGCAACGCCACACTGCACCCTGTCCTGCATGAATATTCTGGATGTCCCTGGTGTGTGGCCAGGCCCTGTTGGTCTCTTACCCAGATAAGTCATTCTCTATGACCATTTTCTGCAGCCCTGCAGAGATGCTGTTGCCAGCACTGGGCGTGGAGGCGGCGTGGTCAGCTGTGACCGACACCTGCACACAGGCCGGGTTACTGAGAGCGGCGTTGACGTCCCGCAGGATCCGGGGCAAAGGCCCCAGTTTGGTGGCAGTGCCCTGGGCAGAAAAGAGAGCAGAATTACCACCACCATCTTGTGCTTTTTGCTAGAGAACTGTGGACTTTGCCAATTGCTGAACAGTCTCTTCAGGGAAACACATGACCAGTGTTTTCTCCATCATTTCCCACCCCCAAAGCTGTCCCTGCCTTCCCCTGGATACCTGCTCCAGTTGGGAAATGACTTCCCAGAGTAGTGAGTGCAATGTGGACAGTTCTCGGCCCAGGTCAATGTAGCCCTCAAAGCCAGCTGTGTTTGAGATGGTTTCAGGATTGGAAATCTCCAGGAGAAATCTCTGCATGTTAGTCCATTCATGTTCCAGGAACTGATTCATAAAGGACATGTATTCCTCTTTGCTGCCAAATCTATTGAGAGAGAAACACAGATTTTAGCTAAATCCAGGGAAAAAAAAGTGCAGTCCATTGAAAGGGCAGGTGCAACAAACAGAGCTAAGAACCTTTCTCTGGCATCTCAACTCTTCCAAACCTTTGGGATCCCTAGGCTGTGAGCAGGCACCTGGGACCACCTCACTGACCATGGAACCAAAATCAACCCCAGCCTGATCCAGCAAAGCCCTCATCAGTGTGGGATCTGTGCAGCAGAAACAAAAGTGAAAGCTGGAGAAACAAAGGAGTTCTTGGTAACCCAGTGTCTCACTGCTGGGTCAGGGCACAGCCTCCAGAAACAGGACCTGTCACTGGAAATCAAGATGCTGTCACAGCCATCACCCTCAGCTGACTGGAGCTGATGGATGGGGCAGGAACGCTGCGCTCTCAAGCAATGCTGGCACAACCACTCTGGGATCACCCTGGAGAGCCACCCCTGTGGCTGGGCCAGCCCCACCATCCCCTCAGGCTTCCTGCCACCCCCTTCTGCCCTCCAAGCACTCCACCCTCAGTCTTTTGTGTAATTTAGAGCACAACAGGGAGGATCTTGTGGTCGGACTGTCCTGGCAGCAGTTGGTGCTGTGCCAGCAGTTCGATGGAACAGGCTCGGCCAAGTACCATGCACAGGACAGCTCAGCTTGATCACTTCAGCTTGACTAATGTCAGCTTAGTTAAAGAGCCTTTCCTACAAAGTGCTGGAAATCTGAAAACCCTTTAGTTAGGGATTGGTCAGGAATACAGAGAATTTCTGTCATCTAGTGTAACACACTTGTACATCTCCTGCCGGCGTCTGCAGGCGCGTCTGTGCGTTCCTGACTGTGAGTGTGAGCACTAAGCCAGTTTCCAGATCTAAGGAGCTTTAGATAGAAACTGTCCATTCATGTTTCATAAAGCTCATCATTTTGTTATCAGAGCTCAGGATAAGTAGCTCAGAGCTACAGCCAGTGGAAAGATTTTCAGAAATCTCTCGCTTTGTTTCCATCAAACCAATGGGCTTAGTTAGAAATTGATGGTGTCTCTGTTCTCAGGCCTTCCCAGTTCAGTCAGCTGCATTTTAATAGCAGGGAAGGTCCCAGAGCTCAAAGGAGGGATGGAATAGTTCCTGAGCCAAGCACATCACTGCTGCTGATCGAGTTCTGGTCCTACAGCCTCAGGACATCACAGGACAAAGTCCCTGCTGCCACCCCGCTGCTTATCCATGTGGTCAAAACAGCCTGTTTTCCTGCTCATAAAACACGTCCTGTTTTGGAAACTTGAATGATCTCCTTGACCTGACAGTGAGAGAACGAGTCCCAGAGAGATGTGGGGAAAAAGCCAACAGGAAGCAAACAGGCCCTTTCCAGCGAGGAAAGGAGTGGCCAGTGTGGGACTCTGTGGTGGCGCCGTGGCTCTGCCCACGCAGCCAGAGGTTCTGTCCCCGCCCCTCCCCAGCCCTGCCCACAGCCTGGCTTACTTGGCAAAGTTGGCGAGGTTCTGGGTGACCTTGGCGATGAGGGTCAAAGTGCGTGCGGTGCGGTCGTCGGGGTACTCCTGGAGCAGGCTGAACAGGGACGGGGACATGATGGCCGGGCACAGGAAGCGCAGGAACAGCGAGGCACTGATCAGGCGCTCGCTGATGTCGGGGCGGCCTCGGTTGCTGCACTCTTGTCTCCACGAGGCAAAAACTTCTTTGAGCTCTCTTGGGAAGACACTGAAATGACACAAGGACAGGCAGCGTTTGTCAGGGTTGGAGTGTTGGGAGTCTCAAACCACACGGGGAAAAGCAAAGCTGCTCTGTAAAGTTGTGAGAGAAGCAGCTTCTATTGGACCTTATGCTGCATGCCAAGACCCAAGAAGACTGGGAAGACTGGGATATGAAACTGTGCACAGCAGCTTTTCAGGACTCAGTGGCTGTGCCATGGGGTGCTCTGAGCTGGAGGAAGCTCAGTCAGCAAGGAGACATCTCCTGAAGAATCACCAGCAGCACCGGCAACCTCTGGCACAGCTGGAGCTTGGAGTGGGGGCTGTGCAAACTGTAATACTCCTGTTCAAGCACCTGGATGAAATCCCACTGTGCCTAGTACAAACACAGAGCCCCACCGGAGCTATTCCAGCCTTGTAGCTGCACGGACCTCAGCCTGCCTTTCCCGGATGCCAGAGTTCCCTGGGGGCCAGCAGACACTCACTGCAGCAGCCCTTATCGCTGGAGAACTGCTGCCTGTTCCTGCTCGGCCCTCCCCAGCTCCCTGCTCCCACCTTATCCTGTTCCCAGCATGTGTTATTTATTCAGCTGGAGACTCCCACCCGGAAGCAGGCTGGCACTGCGCTGCCCCTGGTCCCCGTGTCCCTGGCACACAGATCCCACTGCCCTGGCCAGGAACCACCATCCTTGTGTCACACCCAGAGCTGTTCCTTGACAGCGGGGGTACAACAGCAAGTGAGGGGGGTCAGGCTCCGTTTCAGGCCATCTGACCTTCTGTGTGACACTCCACAGAACTGCTTGGAAAATGCTGCCATCCTGTTCAGCTTCTGCTCTGGGCTGCTTTCACACTTTCACCCTCACAAGCTTTTTTACCCTACAAATAACATTCGCCAGCATCTCTGGCTGGATAAATTCTCCTCTGTCTTTGGCTTGATCCACACAATTGGACAAAACCCTTTCACTTCATGGTATTTGCCCAGAAACAGGAGAATCCTTTAAGCAATTTGAGGCTTGAATGATCAGGACAGGTTGTGCAGTGACTGGAGAGCAAACCTCTGAAATGCAGCACCCGCGCGTTCCCGTCACAGGCTGGAGCTCCTGGAAGTTTAATTGTGTCACAGCGGATGAAATTCAGATCGTTGGCTTTATGTGACAAACGGGCCCATAATTCATTACTCAACTTCCCAGTAACAATGCTGAAATTCTGCTTACACTGAAACTTCCCAGATGTCCAAATTATGTCATAATTATAACAATTTTCGGTTATTGTGAACCTCTTTCCTCTCCCTGACTCTCTCCACAGATGAGCACACACACTCTAGTGCTCTATTTAGAGCAGGATACCTTGGCCAATCCCAACACTCATCAGCCCAATTAATCCCCAAGAACCGCTGAGCTCAAGGGACTGAGGGGGAACCACTCAGAACAGCAGCTCAGCTGCTCCAGCCTTCCTTGGAAAGGCAGGATGAGAGAACAAACTTCCCGTGCATTCCTGACTTTCCCTGGGTCACTTTTCAAGCCTATTTTTAGTGTGACCTTTGAGTGCTGTGTTGGGTATTTTTAGGAGGATATTAATTCAAACCATTATAATCCACTGCTGACTGGAAGTGCTGAATCTCTCCTGGGAGAGCAGGTAAACACCATTCCTGAGTCAGAGTTATTAATTGGCCAAGGATAAGGAATAGGATACCTGTAAAGAACCTGCCCTTTGTGTACCTGTGGTAGATAACGGCAGCCTGAGTGAGCCTCTTGCTCCTTGCTCTCTCCCTGAGAAGAATCAGGAAAAGCATTTCCTTTCCTGGCTTCCAGGAGGGCACACTCAGTATCTTGGGAGATTATTTATAGTAAGTTTTCTGACCTCAACACAACAGCTGGGAGAGGAGAGAAAACAAGAAATCCTCATTATCAAAAACCTCCATCCTCCAATATTATCCCTCATTGATGCTTTGCAACAACAGTGTTGCTACTAAATACATTAATAAAAACTAAGCCCAGAGTTTAAGAGGAAAGGCTGGAAATCCAGCAGTGAGATAAAAATGCTCCTTCTCTCATGATCAGGAACAAAGGCTCTGGGTATGTCAGCAAAAAGAAAATATTTTTGTTTCTCCAAGTAAAGAGAGTCCTAAGTTAATCTTTTTCCCCTTTGAGGTCACCTCTGCAGGCAGCAGCTGTCACAGACCCAGGGACTCCTGGCTGCCAGTCCCAGCAGGAACACCCTGAGCACAGCTGTGCCCAACAACCACCTCCTCAGCAGGATCCACTGCCTCTCACCAGCCCTATCAGGATATTCGGGCCTGTCCCAACCAGTTGCAAGAACCTTTACCCTGAGAACAAACAACTCGGAAATGCCTCCAGCTGCATACCAGGCCTTGGGCCAAGGAGGCAAAGGGCTCCCATGGCCCAGCAACCACCCAGGGCTGGGAGAGAGAGGGGTTAATCCAGAGGAATGTGGGATACTGAGCCAAGCAGGGAGAACAGCATCCTCCTCCCAGCTCCAGCACTCTGCAACCAGAGAACATCTGCCCAAACAAAAGCTGCCTGTGCTGGGGCAGCTCCTCACAGGTGCCACAGCCCCTGCCTGCTGCAGGATTTCCCAGCTTTGCCAGATGCTCTTGGAGGTGTCGATCTCTCAGTCCCATCCAGACTGCCTTGTTCCATGGGTGCAAGGTCCAGGACATGCCTCTGTGCCCTTCATTCCAGAATTTCATACACATTTGGCATCAAGTACCTCTCTGAATGGTCACACTTGGTGTTCCTTGACTCCACTGCCCTGTCCCTGTGCCCCAGTGACCCTTCAGCACCTCTGAAAACAAGGGTGCCAGAGAATCCAGGAGGGTGCCACATCCCCAGCGCAGAGACTCCAGACTCTGGCAGAGCCCTGCAGCTCCCCCTCCACTGCTCTGCCAGAGCCACAGACAGGTCCCAGCTCCTGCAGACACAGCCCTCCATGAGGGGGGAGTGCCACTCCCGGGATACCCACCAGTAGGAGTTGATGATCTTGCAGAAGGCCAGCTCGCAGCACATCTTCAGGTTGCCCTGATGTTCGGGGAGGTCTGAAGATGAACATTTGCTGGGATCCACCTCACAATTTTCATCTGATTCGTACAGTGCCTTGATGAACTCCCCTGTAAAACAGAGTTGGGGATGGGTTTGGAGACATGAGAAGTGCAGCCTTCCAGCAGCTCCATCCCTAAGCCCCAGTGCCCAAGCAGCTCCCTGGCACCCCATCACACTGCGGGAAGACGAGGGGGATACGAGAGCACGTGGTGGCCCCTGGGGCAGCTCTCCAGCTCTCCATGCCTCCAGGAAGGCCCAGAAGAGCCCTGCAGTTCCTTGGGAGCTCACAGCCAGCACAGCACACCCAGCACCCTGCACATTCCACCCCTGTTCCCCAGCTGGCAGTGCTGTCCCTGTGGCTCTGGGCTATTGCTGCAGGACTGCACTGCCCAGCACCCGCCTGACCCCCCTGTGCAGCTCCAGACACTCCTTCAGGAAGAAGGATGCTGGCAGGCCCTGTAATTATTGCTAGCACGGCCTGCTACTGCAGCCTGTGCCCTGGTGCTGACAAACCACTGTGATTCACAGGAGAAACAGGTAATTAAAGGAAAGAAACAATTTACTTGGTTTATTTTGAGCTGAACATCACATAAAATGAAATTAAAGCATTTCCCTGAGTATCCTGTACTCCTCTTTGCCGCCTGGCTGCTCCTCACCCTTGCAGAGGCTCACACTGAGCTGCTTCACCAGCTTTTGCTCTTGTGCCACCTCCCACCTCAGGGGAGCTGGGCACATCCCCTGCACTCAAGCTAGGGGGGTCAGTCCTTCATCCCAGCAGTGACTGGGGAGCTCAGGGACAGGGTAACAGGGATGAGGAGGCAGCATTTGGCTTGGGTGACATTCTGGGAGAAAGGTTTGCTTTGGTTTTGTTCTAATTCCAGTTGGTTTGCTCCTAATTCCTGACAGTCTTGGATTTTCCCATCCTGTTTTTCCCCACTCCAATCTGCATTCCTTCCCTATTGCCAAAACAAATTTTAATTACATACTGGAGAGCCTCTCCAGTGTATTTTCAGCTCTGCCAGGGAGCTCTGGAGCCGCTCTGCTCGCCTGCAGGTGATGCCTGCTGTTCTTACCTGGCCCCATCACCTGCTCCATGGTTCTAAGGACAGTGCCACGCTGCCCTGGGGCACCTTGTGACACGCAGGTGATTCATCTCCCTGGGAAAAGGTCACTCAGAACCAGCACCCCACAGTGAGCAGGAACCCCAGGCTCCCCCTGCACGAGATGGAACTGGCCTGGCAGCACTGAACCCCCAAAAGGGAATATTTCAAAATTCTCTGATATCAATGATCTCCTTTTGAGAATTTTTATGAGTAATCTACTTACAGACTTGCCTTCCACCAGAAAGAATTACAAGGCAGAAATAAATAATATTCCTTCTGCTATTCTTGTGGGCTCTCTGCCTGAATTTGCTCAATAATTTCCCGTTCCTCAAGGTTTTCATTATTATTATTATTTATTATTATTATTATCTTAATAAAGTATTTATGCTTCTTTGCTCCTTGCTACAATTATACAAATCCAGTAGCAGGAACCCAACGTACTGAAAAATTAACACCTCAATAGCAACTCTGCCCATCCTGCCCTGGGATATGGATCCAATGGAAGCTCACAAAGCTTCCAAGGCAGCCTCTCCCCATCCTCCCTGCATGCAGCAATTCCTTCCTGACCTGCCCAGAAGCAAAAGCTTCTAATTATTTTCATTTGCATCAAGAGAAATATTTTTGGAGCCATAAACAGAGCCAGCACTTGGAAAAAAAAAAACCACCAGGAGGGTTCCCAGTGCCGGATGATCCGGGAGGCAGCACATCACTGCAACTTGGGAGATCTCATCTGACTCGGGAGTGCTGCAGGAGCCAGGCAGCGTCTCTGGGGGGGTGCAAGGGGGGATTCAATCAGCCTGAGACAGGAGCCCTGGCAGGCAGCAGAATGCCTTCAAACGTCCCCTTGTGATCTCCTCTGAAAGCAGATGAAAGCGCCAGCTCTGCGGTCACCTTCGCCTGGCAGCAGGGAGCTGCTCACTGCGGCCATGGCCGTGCCCGGGCTCGGCCCTGCTGCCAGGGAAACCCTCCAGCAGGAAGGTGCTGGGGCCTCTGATGGCCATCAGGGCTCAGGTGACGTCCCCACCAGGCAGCTTGGAGAACCCCTCTGGGCGAGACCTGCCAACGCTCTGTACGTACCTAAGGCATCTTGTAAGTATTTCTGCCCCACCAGCTTCAGGTATTCTTCGATTGCTTTGGTGGCCAGTGTGTTCTCCCTGAAAATGAGATGCTCATTCTCACCACAGCGATCAACTTCAGACATCATCAGGTCAGTCAAGAAATCCTGGAAAGCAAAGCCCATGGTGGGTCACCATGCACTGACACTGGTTCCGCAGAGCAGCAGCTCCCCAGCCCCAAGAGGTCCCACCTTCGTGAGACACCTGAGGGACTGGAGATGCTGCAGGTGATCCTGTGTGAACACACTGCCTCACCACCTGCCCAGATTTCCTCAGAGACGAGGAGAAATAAACCTCTGGAGAGCCTCAACTCCTGCACCCCAACAATGACTCACCCGAGACCCACATCTGCGTCTCCATCAGTGCTGCTTTTCGGCTGCTCACATTTTGTGGGTGAAACCTTTTCTCCCCTGTTAAACATGGCTGTGTTTGGTGCCCAACTGCACTGGCTGCACACCAGGGCCATGCTCTGATGTTGTGAGCTGTGCCCACAGTTAATGGTTGAGAAACAAGCCTCTGATATGCACTGAGATATTCAAATTTCCCATTTCCTCCCTATTCATGGAGATAAACAGCACTGCAACTGCACCCATTTTGGGCATGTTTTTGGTCTGATGTGCACACAGCCAAATCCATGGGATGTGATAATCCCCTGTGCTGCAGAGCAATGCAAGGGGTGAGCAGGAGCAGCCCCTGAGAGCTGGAAAAACAGCATTTTAGAGTGAGCTCCAGGTCTGCTTCAGCCACAGCATTCACTGAGCAGGGGGTCAGGAGCTCCTGTGCACGCTGCTGATGTGAGTGTGCTGCAGCCAGGGCCGATGCAGCAGGAATGCCAGGCACTGCTAATGCTGATACACGTTCTCCGCACTGCTAATGGACAGAGCAGCTGTGCCCGGCTCCTCCTGGCTGCGCCAGGGGCTGAGGTGTCACCACTCACCTCAGTGACAATGGAAGGAGGCCACTGGCATTGTGCAAATCACCCACATTAACCCTCCGACTGCCTCCGATGCAGGAGACACACACATCCACTCACCTCCACAACCAAGGGCACCTTTTTAAACTCCCTTCCATTAAAACAAAATAATCCCCTTAGTAATCACCTTCCACTAAAGAACCTCTTCATTTCCCCTGATGGTCACAGTCCGTTCCTGGCAGGGGCAGCAGGAGCACCCCAGGAACTGTCCCTGATGTCCCCAAGCACAGCAGAGCTGCCATGGTCCAGCCTGCTCCAACCCACACTGCAGAGAGGGGACATCAGGTCCCAGCCCCTGCCAGTGGCTGGATGGGAGCTTTGCACCAGAGGCAACTTGCTCTGTGTTTCATTTTTCACGTAGACATCTCTGCATTGAAAGTTTAATCAAGGTTCAACAAACAGCCTTCCCTGAACCCAAGGGACCCAAATAATTTAATCCACAGACCCTCCATCACTGTAGTCCTGTCCCAGGCAAAGGCAAACCCTGGGGCAGGCAGGTACATCGCTGCAGCACCCAACGATCCACTGCTCCCACCTTCCCACAACGCTGTGACTGGGACCAACACACTGCCTTGACCTTCCCCCAAGACCCTCCAAAAAAACCAGAGGAGGAGCTTTGGGCTAAAAAGAAAAAAAAAAAAAAGTCAGTTCCATTATTTCTTTAGCCAGAAGATGCCCTTCCTCAAATCCTGCTACGTCTGCAATGCTCCAGCAGCTGCAGAGGCAAAAATCCCTCCTGGAAGCAAAGCACGTGCCTCCCTCTGCTATTTTCTCTCATTTTGCCCTTTTTATCAGCCAAGTTGGAATGAAACTTTAAACCCTGCTCAAATCCCGTTAGCTGCTATCTGGGTAACTCTATCACCTTTATCTTCCCGGGGCTCTCCCAGGGTACGTTTCAATTCCAAGCCACCGCTCAGGCTGACACAAGGTGCTGATTCTTAATTAGCAGCCACTGACCTTGGCTTTGCTTGATTCTCTTTCCTGTCACTTTCCCAACATACTAATTATCTCAGGAACACCGAGTTTTACAGCCAAGTGTTTGCTTTTCCCTCTCTTGTCAGCTGAGCACTGGCTGCTGACAACCAGGAAACCCAGGGCCAAGTGGGAGCCAGCGTTAATGTGAACTTGGGTGATTTGAGCTGATCTACAGAATTCACTAGAATTTAAAACGAGGCAAAATTCCATGGCAGGACTCAACAGAAAGCCAGAAAAGATCCCCTGGAAATCTCTGCTGCTGTTACTATTCCCTAAGGAGCACCTGCAGCTCAACAGCTGGGAAAAGAACCCCTTGTCTCCAAAGTGGAAAGGAAAGCTGCTAAAATCCCAGAGAGCTCCATTATGGCACAGCACCCTAAGCCAGGGAAGTAGCACGGCAGAATCTGGCCTTGCACCTGAGCAGGGAAAGAGGGGAGAGCCAGGACACCCAGCAGCATTCCAGGGGTCAGGATTCTCCCTGTCCCTGGGAGGTGCCGGGGGTCAAAATCCCCCCAGGCACCGTCCTTGGGCGAGCAGGGAGCGCTCCGGGAGCCGCGGGAAAGGCGCCTCGGCCGCGGCTCAGTTCCCATGACATTCTGCCATTTCTGTCCCAGGGCCATCGGCCAGACCTTCACTTCTTCCCTTCCCTGCACGGAAAAGCCACATCGGCCCTGGATCACATTCCTGCTATCTCTGCCTTAAGTACTCCAGCAGCCAGCACTCTGAAGACACAAATGGAATGCAAATACTTGTGGAATCCCTCCGGGGGCCTCACTCACCCACATACAAGGTCCTGAATAAAATGCAATAACTAAAGCCAATAAAACTCCCTGTTTCTGAGCAGCAGAGATCAGCAGGGGGTTGTTTTCAGTTAGGGCCCCTGGCAATGGAAGAAAATAAGATGCTTTATTTCATTACATCGGAGTCGAGAGGGGAAGGAAGAGGTCTACAGTCAAAATTAAGGGCTGTGGCAGTGCTCTTCAGGCTTGTTCCCATGTTTATTTTAAGGCTTTTTGCTTCAGACTGGACGGATCTGAACCTGTGCGACCCCAGTCGCTGCACATATGCTGATAAGGAAGAGCAATTCATAAATAAATAAATTCAGAGCATGACAGCACAAGGCTGCACTGGTCTCCAGCACTTTGCACGTAACCCAGCCTGTGCAATTCCAAGGCAGGAATGCAGGCAGGAGCCAGCAGCCCCAATCCCTGTGCCTGGGGGGTGGCACTGGCAGTGCCCGACCCTCCAGCTCCTGAGCCTGGGAGCAGAAGGATGAAGCCAGCTGGGTGCCTGGCAGGGCTGTGGTGGGAGCAGGAGCACTTCCAAGGGAGCCAACAAGCAACACAAGTCTTGTAGGACATGTCCTGTCCCAGTCCAGGAAGGATTCTGCACTCTGCCATCCCAGGAAGGTCCTCCCAACCCAGCCTCTCTGGGTGCCAGGGGGCTGAGGAGACCCACGGCCCCACACTCCCCGTGGGGGTCACGCACCCTCTGGGCTGGAGCTGATCATTGCTGGTGTCGTAACTGACTGATGGGCAGATTGACTTTGAAATAATAAGGTTCTCTAAATCACAAGGCTGATTAATAGGATTGACTTAACCTTAAGAGGATTGAATTGATAAAGGTAATAAGATTATTGCTTATTTCAAAGACTAGCTCCGAGTCCAGCTGGGCCTTTATGCAAAGGTGAAAAACACCAGTGGTTGGTAGGGCTGTAGGTTTCAGGTGGAGGAGTGTTGGGACACACCCACAGGGGAGGGAAACGTGGCACAGGAGGGCGCAGAGTAGGGAAAGGAGAGTGGCAGAGGGGCAGCAGCTGGGTCCTGGACAGGCAGTGGGAAACCAAGGACCCCAGCGCCAAGTTCTCAACTCTTCCATCCCACAGTTCCTCTGAGGATCTGCTCCAGACACCTCTCTGCCAGGAAATAGAGTGATGTTCCCTCCTTTGAACCCTGGAACTCATCCCTGGCACTTCTGGCCTTTTGTAATTCTCCTTGGGAAAAAGTGGTGAAGTGGCAATGTGAGGGTTAACTCACAGGAATCTGTGTCCATCACCTTGCTCAGGGACATAAGCAAACCTCAGGGATACAACACTAACACGTCCCTGTCCCTGCCTGTGCCCAGCAGTCACTTCTCCACAGCCCTGTGTGGTGCCTGCAGGTCCCAGAGCCCTGACCCAGCCCCGGCTCTGCCACTGGAATGTGGGGTTCCAGCAGATCCACACGGGGGGAGCAGCCACATCTGCTCAGCTGAGGCACATCCTCACAGCACAAACAAACAGGGACACATGCTTATTCCTCACTCCATTCCCAACACCATAAATATTTATTTTCAGTGAGCAGCTGGTTAGTTAGAGCTTTGGCTAATGCTGGGTTTGATTAACCAGCACTCTGCACAACAGAAGTTTTTTATATATTTATGGTCATGAACTGAGCTCTGGGGGCTCTAAGACAGCCCTGAAACAAGTCTAAGCATGGGAAATATTCTGGAAGTATCAACAGTCCTTTGGGAAGGATGCAGCCACCTATGCACAACCACATCACAGGGGCCACACCAAGCCCTGTGAGGCAGGACTGAGCACTCCTGGTAACACCAACCCTGGCAGCAGAACTGCTTTATGACTTTGTATCTTTTGGCTGTGGATTGCAAATCACATGAAAACAGTCGGGTATCTCCACATCCTTACAGGGAACACTTCATCAGTGCTCTCACTAGGAAGGTGGAAACAGGTAACAAATGAAGGACTGAGCTGAGAGGCCACATCTCTGTTTCAACCACCAAATATCCCTCTTTCAGCCTTTCTTGCCATAAAAAGAGACAGGGATCACGCGTGTGTGCTGAGAGCTGATGGAGCACTGGATGTCTGTCAGCTTTTCCAGCAGGCTGGGGCAGCTCCCTCCCTCCCCGAGTACCCGCACTCAGAACCTCATCAAAACCCTCTTCCCCTCCCCTCCACCCACTGCCCTGGCAGCTGCTCAGGGCTTTCCAGGCGTGCCCCGTGCACACCAACCCAGCGCTGCAGGGATGAAGCTCTTCCCTTTCCCACAGAGATCAAGGGAGCACGGACTGCGACTCCAGAGGGGACTCTCTGCTTTCATGCTCCACCTTTTTATCTATGTGATACAGCTACGCAGCCCAGGAAGAAGCAGAGATTTGGGAGAAAATTCAGCTCCAGCCCTTGTCCCCCTTCCACCTGCAGCCCCAGGTGTCCTGCCCCCCTGGCAGGAGGGACTCTGGGCTCTGGCAGCTCCAGGTACCACACCTGGCTGGCAGAGTGTCCCTGGGATGGGGTGTCTGCGGATGGCTCTGCATCCACAGGGACACTGCTGGCTGGGACCCGGCTGTGTCCGGCACGTGGCACCATCACACCTCCCCGAGCTCGGGGCAGACACACGGACCGATCCCGGCCTCGTTAAGGGATTACCCCGTATTTACAGCAAATCGCTGCAGGAAAACAGCGCCAGAAACAGCACAACAGCAATTAGCCGCTAACGAGTCTTCACAGATAATCTACCGGACACTTGTTTCGAAGTCCCACCGTAATTGCTGCTTTAGCTCAGCTACAGAAGCCAAGAGCCTCCAACCCCCCTTTTTATCAGAGAAATCAAATCAGTGGCTGCCGCTGGCCACGGCTGCAGGGCAGGGGGGTTTGAAGGGCTCCCTGGGAAGGCTCCTGGTGATGCACAAGGATGAGGAACCCTCCTCTAGCCCGGGCAAGCTTCCGAGAGTCACCAGGGGACAGAGGCCTGGAGAAGGGGGGTCCCTGCCCTGCTGTCCCCACACTCAGGGGAGCTCTCCTGAGGGACACTGGGGTACACACACGACCCTCAAGCAGGACTGAGGGGGTGCTTCCTCTCTCATTCATTATTTTTCTACCTTACTGCTGCTTTTCCCTCTCCCTGCTTGTCCAGCCCAGGATGCACCACCTGGTTCCCACGCTCCAATAACTGCTGTTGCTCTGACAGCTCCCCAAACCCTGAGCTAATGCTGATGGCAGATGACAGGCAGGGAAAGCAGAAGCTCCATTTTAGGGGAAAAGTCATCAAGTCTGTTTACTGCTTGCTGTGTCCCCTGTGTAGAGCCTCTGGGATCTCAAGCACTGATGCAGACACATGTCTGGAAACACACTTGTTCTCTCTGGAGCCTCTCCAGTACTGAGAGGCAGAAGAAAAAGGCTGGAGCAGTGACAACCACTCTCAGCCATGCCCACAAATGATCCATGGTGATTAAGACTGGGATGACACTTGAAGCCTTCAGCACCAGAACTGTGTAAGCTGTGGACAGGGTCTTTCATGGCAATGTTATTCCCACAAAGCCCTGGCATCAGAGCTGCTGGAGCCACAGCGAGGGGCAGCAGAGCCCTGGTGCCAGCACAAGGCAGGGCTGTGCCCAGGAACACGTGCTGACAGCTCTGGAGCCCTGGCACAAGGAGTGAGCAGAGACACCAACCACAGCTCCTTGTGGAAGCACAGCTTTACTCCACACAGGACCACGGGCCCTCCCTGCACTCCGGGATCAGGAGGCTTTAACGGGGCTATTTTCTCTGCTGCTGCAACAGCAGGCCCCCAGCTCCCAATCCTCTCAGTGAGCTTTGCGTGCCTTGAACTAGATCAGGAGGCCAAGCCACTTCCCTGTCTGACAGATGGTAACTAAACCTAATCCACGAGGCCGGCCACAGACCCCGGCAGCAACCGAGGAAGGAGAGCCTTGTGATTCCCCCTCAGGTGAGGAGCTCAGGTCTCCTCAGCACTGCAAAAGCTTTGGACATCGTGCCCTTCCCCAGTTCTCCCCTGCAGAGTGCAGGGAGATGGTAACAAAGAAAAACAGCGATGCTTTAACTCCTGCAGCCCTGACATGGGCACTGCTCAAAGCAGCTGAACTTCCACCATGTGCAAGTCACAGCATCAGTCCCCAAAGGAGCACCCCTGGGACTCCTTCCAAAAGCAGACCCTGAAGACCAAGAGCTGATCCAGAGACACATGTGCCTGGAGGCACTTGGCTCTGGAGTTCTGGAGAGGCTGCTTGCTCCTGTTCAGAGTGCTCAGCGCAGAGGGAGTGGAGCACAGAACCTGCTGCGTTCTCCAGGAATACCCAGCACACAAAGACTGCTCAGCTCAGGCCAGCACTGCTTATATTCCATCCTGGAAAGCTGCCTTCTTGCTTACTTCCACAACTGAGCCTGTTTATACAGAAAGAGCCCGGCCCCTGAGCCTCCAGAAGGAAAAAAGTGAGGGCAAGTGGCTCAGTTGGTGTCTCATGGTCCAACCAACCTCTCTGCTAATTCAGCAACTCGTGCTGTGTGTGCTACCAACTTGCTTGCAATCAAAAGAAAAACAGAACATATCAAGGATGGCCCGAAGCCCAACTGAGGAGGAGCTTTCCCAACCCAACCCCAGAGTCTGGGGGGACACTACAGGTGGCAGAGGTCCTACCTTGGCCTTGCCTGTGCTCTGCAGGATGTGCACCAGTGCCGACGCCATCTCCTCCTTGTTCTTCACGCTCAGCGAGGGCTCCAGCACCGAGCACAGCACCATGTAATTGTTGGTGATGTACTCAGCAAACTCCTTGTACATCTCCATGGGAAGGATGCTCATGCTCTGGTAGCGGGATTTGATGCGGATCATGGGCCCTGGGGACTTGCCCTTGCCAGGGTTGGGGCTCACCACTGGGTACCATTTCTCCACAAACTGCCGGCCCGTCACCGAGCTCACTGGGATGTTCACCTGCCCAATGAAGTTGGTCTTGTCCTTCTTCTTCTTCTTGTCAGTCTCTTTGTATAAGTGCACAGTAATGTTTTTGAGTGATGGGAGGTTATTAAATTCGAAGTGCTCCCCCCAAAAGACATTATCAGTTTTCAATTTACAGGTAGTTCGTGCATAAAGAACGTCATCCAGGCATAATTCACACAAGTATTTTTTCTTAGCTGGCAGGTCCTTTGCTTCAATAATCCATAACTTTAACATATTCTCTACTCTTCTGCTGTTGTCCTGAAAAAAAGATGCAAAGAAAAAAAGGTCAATAAAAAACCCCCACAAAGCCAAGCACAACAAAACTGGAGATATGAATTAATTATTTCGGATGTGCTAAATGAGCGGAGGCTTAATTACACTTTATTTTAAGGAAATACTGGCTCTCAAGAATTTGCATAATAACACTACTTATGTTAATTTTCCAAAATATCATCGTGCTCTCCATGTCTGTTGGTGCCAATTAATATAAGGAACAAGGGAGATAAAACCCCTCCAAATCATAAATGTACCATTTCCCATTCCCTGCCAAGAGACTCTCTGAAGAATCTAAAAGAACCTCACTGGTCCTAAATGGTTTGTGCAAAGCAGAAGCTGTTACAGGTATCTCACAGCCTCCTCTTTTTCCAGTAGAGCTGTTCTACAGCATCACTGAGTTTATTGTATTTCCTGTAACACAGCAACACAAAGGGACCTGAACACACACCCAGGGATCACCTCATCCATGTGGGAATGCCACCACCTCTGGCAGGGAAAGAACTGTTTGGAAAACCTCACCATATTTTAGGGCAGAAGTCCTGAGCATCCAAGTTACACACTGAGAGGAATCAAGGGAGAGAGAGTCCCACAGGAGAATAATGACAATTCAGAGACAGAAATCTGCCTTGGATATCTTTTAAACAATAACAGAGCCAAGAATACTGGGGATCTTTCAGAGCTCCCTCGTGATGCTGACCTCATCCTGGAAGGACATCCAGGGGTATTTGCTGCAGGAGTGACTCCAAAGATAAAGCACTGGCAGCTGCACCACTGCTGGGATTCTGCAAAACCTGTTTTTTTTGGAAACCCCTCATTGAAACAGCAGCCACAGCTTATTCTGCTCAGCCCAGGAGTCTGGGCAGGAACATTTCTGCTGGAAGTCCACAATGGAGTACTGTAGGTTCAGGAAGTACACACAGGAACTGCACAAGAACACGGAATTCTTGACAGAAATACCAAGTCAGATATTGAGAGTTTATTGTCTGTGAACTCAAACAAAGATGGAAAGTCAGCCACCAGTTACTGCAGGTTTTGAGATGAGGGAAACACTTCCAAATGGATTTCCACTCAACACTGCACCTTGAAGCCACAGTGACATGCCCAGCCCCAGCTCACATTCCCAGGAGTTCTCTCATGCCAAGTGTGACCACACAAACCTTACACAGCTCTCTCAGGTCAGGATCATCAGGAAAGCCCTGGAGCCACTGAACTCCACTAGAAAAACACGCTGCCAGAGGCAGAAGGCCACCTCTCCCCTCTGCTGCTCACACCCTGGTATTGAAGGAAATCCTTCATCCTGACATTTGGCACTGTGCTGGGAATAACAAACTCTGAGGCTCAGGGTCCCTTTAGAACCCACCAGGCCTGGACTGAATCTGTGGGCACAGCCAGGAGGAGTTCACAGGATCCCATCATTTTTGTCTTCTCTGACCAGCAAAAGGAAACTTGGTTGAGTTAATCAGCTGTGGAATCCTGCATTAATCCTGACCAATCTTTGCAGCCAACTCCAGCACAGCAGGGAAGAAGCAGCTGTACGTTTTATTTTAGGATGTACTTAGTCTTAGTGGGCCATAAAAATGCATACTGGGTGTCCCTGTGTTCTAATGAAGAGCAGGATTTGTTCCTGTAAATCCCAGGAGATGACTTTGCACCTCGACTGACTGGAGAAGGGAAAGCTACATTCCACTGTCACCTCTGAAAATGGACATCTGAGCTCCTCCATCACTAAAGCAGACTCTGTGTCAGGAGCTGACATGTGAACTCCTCAGACTGTTCAGCCTTGTGACTTTGCTGGCAGCTACCTGACATCTGTCCCATGGCTTTTGGGAGGTGAAAGTCCTATGGAAGTGGCAAGTACCATCAGTAACAGCAACACTGAAGATTCCTCAGGTCTGATCAATTCTTAGCAAGAGCTGAAGCAGCATGTGCTGAGAAAAGAGGGGAAGGAATAATTGGCGCTTGTCTGTAAATAAAATTGTGGAAGAAAGCAATATGGAAAAAGGCTGACCCAGAGTTCCACTTACTCACTCCAATGACAATACATCCCCTGCTGCTCCCATGCACCGGGCTATAAAATGTAATAACGGGGAACTGAACTAGAGCAGAGGCAATTCCTCACAGCCACTACCTTGTTGGGGTGCACGGCACGCCGCAGGTTCTCCATCCATTTATCTCGCTCTGCTGCCGAACGGCACGAGAAGCACTTACTTCCTGATGAAGTCGTCACCTACAGGGGAAGGAACAGGATTATGTCGTGACCAGAACACTGCAGAGTGTGGTTTGTGGGGAAGGGGGAACTTAGGGAAGATGCTAGTGGATTTTATTTATTTTTTTAAAGTAAACAGCTTTACCCAAGCATGAAGCAACAGCCCCTAAGGCTGGTGGAAAAACAGGACAACTCTGTATGTCATAGAAATAATCATAGAAGCAAATTCCAATTACTTCTCCTCTTCCACACCAGAAAACACTAGATAATGGGCCCCATGCATGTGATGCTTTAAACCACCAAGTTCCACAACTGAGAGAGTGCAAATCCTTAGATGAACTAAAGATAAACTGGAACTCCAAGTGGTTACTCGGCATTCCTCCAGGCTCAGCCCAAAGCCTGTGACAGTAACAACCCATTCCTTGTTTCCAGCAGAACACCAGGCTTGGAAAGGCTGTTTTTCCACCTTCCCCCTTTGTGTCCTGCTGCTCCTGGAGCCCTTGCTGTGAAGATCATGGGGACAGGTCTGTACATCCCACTCATGGCCCAGCTGGGGCACTTGGAGCTCACAGCACCCATCCCCAGCTGGGGAGAACCAGGGGGCTTCCCAACCTGGGCATGGCTGACAAGTGCTGCTGAGTCTTTCTCTCACCTCTCACACTTCCAGGATCATCCCAAGGGATTCTCTGCTGTATTTGTGTGACCTTTTCTGGCCACTGGGAGTTCATAGCCAGGATTTAAGAAACACACTCACAGCAGGGACATTTCTAGAGGTGCAAGTGCCCCTTATTCCTCATCACATTCCTGCTATCCCAAGGAAACTCCATCCTGCTGAGTCCATGGAAGCACCACTACCTGGCAGCCCAGAATGACAGGCACCAAATTTTCTTCCTATGCCCTCATCCTAAACTTCCTTAGCATCAACAGCTCCCTGCACCTCCTCCTCACACACAGATATCCCCCAAGCTGCCATCTCCTCCACACCTGCTGGTCCTGACCACCAGGATCGTGGCTCCAACTCTCTGCCCTTTGCATTTGCTTTTGTCCAGCACTATTCTCCATGTACAGCTCTGCTGGGAGGCTGAGTGGACCTGGTTGATCCTTTGAACAACTCCCCTCTGAGCTTCATTTCCGCCAGTCTCAACCTGCAGAGTTATTTATGAATGCTTTATCATCTCCCAGTGTTTGTGTTTACACACTGTGCACTGGGTTATCAGCTTCTGGGAGACACAATCTCCTTTAATTTCATGTATCTCCCAGAAGCCCAACCTGTTCTTACAGCAGAGCTGGCACTTGCTAAGATTTGTCATTAGCAAACCTCAGTGATAAGCTGAACACATCCCTTCCTTTGAACACAGACCACGGCAGAATGAGAAGAGGCCTGTTCTGTCTGTGCCTAAAAACGCAAAGAAACTTCCAACCCTTGATATTCCAGAGGCTTTCTCCTTCAGAAGAAACTCTCCCAGTCCTTGCACACTTTTATACTCTGCCTGTAAAATGCATTCTGCTGAGCACAAGCTCTCCTGTAGTTCCAAGAACAGACTCCACCCTAGCAGGCACAGCAGTGGGATCTTTCCAGCATCCTTTCACACTCCAGAGTATTTCCAGCTTCTTCAAAACCTCCCATGACAAACCCCCTGTGCCTCATCTCCTCTGCACTGCTGCTGATGCTCCTGGGACCTCCATCCCTGAGCCTTCCCACACGGAGTTCTGCTGGCACACAGGATTGTCACTGCATTTTCTTGCCACACTTAGGCAAACACAGGCAAAATTCATGATTCGATTTTAAATCAATTATAGATTAATTAATCTTTCGAAACCTAAAAAACCTGTAACTGTCATACTGAAGTGAGAGAAGGGAAGAATCGTGTGTCAGACATGAAGTGTGTCTTGGTCTGATGGGAGCTGAAGGTCACATCTACCATGTGTGACCAAAAATGTAATTTTCCCCAGATCTGCAACCAGATCCCAGCTTTGAGTTCTGACTTAAATATCATATGGCATTAATGATCTTTATGAGATATTAATTATCTTTATAAAGAGAGTATTCTGGTCTCATCGAGATTTTGGATATGCTGGAATACTGTTAATGTACAGGATAAACTCAATTAATAAAACTCATTAATTTCTGAAATGTTACTTTTCCTATTCATTATCCCCAGTCCTTGGTGATCTGCTAAGTCAGATAAAATCTTGTCTTTTTAAGACAGTCCTAAGGTACAGGGTGGCTTCACTTGAAGGGACATCCATGGAGTAACAGGGGATGATAACTGAGCTACTGAAGGTGCTTCACTCAGTGTCCAGAGGATTTTCCAAGGACCAGGCAGGGCTCAGCTGCTCCAGGCACCCGAAGGGCCACGCGAGCAATGGCCAACGTTTGCACAGCTGGATCAAATTTAGTGCCGCTAAATTTAGCTCCACTAAATTCTCCCTTGCTGAGGCAAGAGGCTCAGCTGTATTGGAGCAACCACAGTTTGTCTTTCCCCCAGCTGTGTCCTGGGACAGCTCAGGCACGACTGTGCAACAGGACAAGGCTTTGGTCTGCCAAGACCTAAGAGAGCCCCTCAGCCCTAATGGCCCTGCCTGGCCCTAGGACACCCCAAAACCAGGGCCAGGAATAAGCTCTGGGAGCCTGGGCTCTGAGCCTCTGGCACTGGCTGAGATGCCCACTGTATATTTAGCACACACAGCATGTGCAGTGGCACGGGATGGTTTGCTGACTGAGCAGTCTTGCAAGGAGAAAGATGATGCTGAGTAATTTTTTTTGAAAAAAAAATCAATGAAGGAAACAAGTAAATACCGACTGCCAAGTACTCAGCAACTGAGAAAAAAGCAAGTTTCACTAAACTAAGTAATCAGAAAAAGCCAAATGCAGCCCATGGAAAAGCCCTGCCCTGGTGCTGACTGAGCTCCCTGGCAGAGCTGAGGGGAGCAGGGCCGAGCACGTCTTAATGCAGGGTGGTGGAGATAAAAGGGAGGAACAATTCCCTGCACCTCCATCCACCAGCTGCCTCCCAACGAGCCACTTGGTTGTTTTCCACTGCAGATGGCTTTGGCACCTCTCGCTTTTGTCTCCGTCTGGGTGTGCTGCCAGTTCCTCTCCCAGCCCGCTCTCCTCCATCTGCAGCCGTGTCAGATCTCCCTGGCCTGTTCTCCGGGCCATGAGGCTGCTCAGGGGCAGGAGCTGTGTTAGGTGAGCACTGATGGCCCCGGGCCAGCTGGGGATGGGAACAGCTCCCCTGGCACTGTCCCTGCCCGGCCACCCCAGCCCCGGCAGAAGGTGAAGGACTGAGCGAGCCTGGCACTGCCCAGCAGCAGCTTCGCTTCTCAGCTGGAGGCAGCAGCCCTGCCTGATCCCAGCACAGCTCCCGAGGGACCTGGTTCACAACAGCCTCAACAGGCAGGGATGAGGCACCACCACCGACTGCAGCACCTTCCCAATGCACTGCACAAAAACACCTCAGCTCCCCTCACCCCTGTGACCCTGGCAGGGCCTTCTCACTCGGCATTTCTTCAGGGTTGCTTTTCAGGACATCCCCTGAGCTGCTTTGTGTCCATCAGTGGTACCCGAGTGCTGTGGGCTGTAGTCACTGCCTGGCCCCCAGCAGGGATCCCAGGAGATCTGCAAACTCATTCCAGCGCTGACCTCACCCCCAGCTTGGAAGAGGCTGGCAGGAGATGAGACCAAGGCACTGACACCGAGTGCCATTCGCTCTCACCTCCGTCCCTCCCGCTGGAGCTCGTTGGTGAGCAGCCACCAGTGACAAATCAATGTCCCTGTGGGTTCCTGGCATTCTTCCTCTCCTCTGCAGGGTTTGCAGAACAGCAATTAACACGTTCTTTTTTTACAGTGTGACTTCTCTTTATTCAACTCACTTAACCCCAAAATTTTCTTCCTCCTTCCAAGTGCATGGCTTGTGTAATTTCCCTCTCACTCAGCTTTCCACAAGTTCTGTTCATATCTCTTCCTCTCCTCTTGTGGGCTGAACAGAATTGGTAAACAACTCATATTATGGATATCACATCTATTTTCCATCTAGCTTCATTTTATGTTTCTTGAGTGGAATGTAATAGAGGACACATAATTTACAAAACTGTTCCCCTCCTGACCCATTGCACTTGCTCAATTCTACAAAGAATGAACAGCACTGCAAAACTTCACCTCAGCCCACTACAGAGTTTGTTTGAGGCTGTTTTTTCTGTAAGACTGTTTTCATGTTACCTGCTTATATTTTAAGAAATGGATCTTATAACTCATTTATTTCAAACTGTGCTAATTTCAGTAAAGAAAAATGTCTCAATCTTTCCAGTCTGACTGCTCTTGAACACTGACGTGTTCTCATCCAGCACTACCCATCCAAGGACAGCCTCCAGCCCCATCACCCCTACAGCACAATCCAAGCACAGATACACCATTTATCTGCTTCTCTATGGCCAAGCACAAACAGGTGTTACCTGCTCTCCACAGAAACACAAATATCCACCACCTTATTACTGTAAGAAAACCATTTTCCAGTTCTGTACCCAGCCACTGCCATAAGCAATAACACTTTGCCATCCACAATTCAGGACAAATGATTCCCAAGATATACTGCATTGAATTATCCAGCTACAGCCCGGGTTGTACGTGTCCTACTCCCTCCTGCTAGCACAGGCCTTACCACATGCCATAGCAGACGTCAAACTAATCTGAAATACTCACAGATTTTTCTATTTACCCAAACAAGGGAAGCTTCAGTTTTCCAGACAAAGTCCTCCACACTCCCACTGACAGCAGCAGGCTGGCTCTGTGACCACACTGTAATGTCTTTGGGAACACTGAGTAGGGATTAGCACTTCCCAATATCTGTACGAACACAAACTGTAGCAGCATAAACAAATGCATGCTCTGCTGATACCCAGCCCTAAGCAGTGCAGCACCTGTGCCAGCAGCTCTGCTGTGACAGCGCTTCCAAGGAGCTCATTGCTCTGATTGTGTGGATATGATCCTCCTTGGAAAGATGGGAGCAATTTTCTGCCTATGAAATGGTCTCTGTGTAGCAATTCTGAGCAGCAGTGCTTGGTAACAGCCAGACCCCAGATGCCAGCCCACACCTGGCTCCCCAGCCAGCCCCAGAGCAGCAGGAACAGCTCCAGCACAGCTCCTTACCTCAAAGCAGTAGTCTTGTCCCAGGATGCTACTGTGGACTGGCTTGATGACCACTTCCTCCTCCATACTGAGATCCAGAGCCTCAACAGCACTACTGGGACTGAGCAAGGACTCGTGGGAGCGCGATTCCTTCAGCCTCGGCATTAGATGGGATCTGCAGGAAAAACGTCACCGTGTCAGTGGGTGCTCTCCTTCCCAGAGAAATCTGCTAGCAACATCCATTGGCAGCAACTGCACAATATTCCTGGGAATGTTTTGTGATGTAATAACCAAGGGCCCTGAAGAACAGGGCCTGCTATACTGTCCCATTTGTAATTTCTACTCTAAAGGTTCCGTGACAGTCAGTACGAGCAGTAAAACATCTTTTTCCCAAATCCAAGGTAGTCAGGAGTCAATTCTTTAGAGGTTTGCACACTGTGGGGTCTCTCAACAACGGAATCAAACTCTGAATGGACCCCACACCTGCTGAGGGAGATTTCCCAGGTGTGCTGTGATCCTAAACAAGGTTTCCCAGGTGTGATGTGTTTCTAAACGAGGTTTCCCAGGTGTGGTGTGTTCCTAAATGAGGTTTCCCAGGTGTGGTGTGTTCCTAAACGAGGTTTCCCAGCTGACCCCAGCAGGCACTGCTGTCTCCTCAGCAGCACCAGGTGTGCAGCACGTGGTGCAGAGCTCTGGTGGTACCAGAACCTCACCGAAACACCCCTGTCTGGATCCACACTCTGTCACCAACAACCCCTGGGCTCATGTGCTCTCTCTGATTGTCACACACATCCCTGGGATGGGGACAGTGTGGAAAATAAGGCTGTGATAGCCCTATCGATTGATCTAAATGCTCTGGAGTCCCACTGGCAGCATTTAGCAGCAGGGAGCCCACAGACAGTGAGCAGAGCACCATTTTTGACACAGCCAATACAATCAATGGTGCTGTAACCCTTAAAGCAAAACCAGAGAGCTCAAAGGGAGAAAAAAAAAAAAAGATAGTTAAGTAGTCCTGGGGAAAACACAGCAAACACATAAAGTGTCAAGGGAAAAAAATAACTTGAGAGCAAAGGGAGCAGCAGCCTTCTCTGCACCATGCCAGACGTTCCTATGCCAGAGCTCCAATCCTGGTAACTCTGACCTTTAAAACCTCTGGCAAGCACTTTGGGGGCTCCCAAAGAGAACAAGTGTCCCTGTCTACAAAGGGAATGTGACGCCTTCTCCAAAGGCACGGAAGGACAGCAATAAGGGCAGTTTGTGATATTCTCAGCGTGGTCTTCCATGAGCCAAACAACAATGCTCCCAGTGTACTCCCAGCTTGCACTGATGTGTGCATTGAGTTTTGTTGTTCTCCAGAATAAAGCTGACCAAAACAGAGAGAAATGTCAACAGTGCATGCAAAATGCATCACTTCCAGTGAATCACATGCCAGGCTGGATCCAGAAAACAGCCCAAGGAGATTCTCAGATAAACGGCAGCAGCAGATAAACAGGTGCTTCTCTAGATTTGCCATTAAGATTCAGGCCATGGATGAAGCCCCAGGTGATAACGGAGCCCGTGGCTGCTTCCCTGCCTGAGCTGCTCCGTGGAGAGCTCTGAGTGGCAGGGCCACCTCCTCCCCAGGGACAGCCAGCCTGGGGACACTCTGCCGAGGGCTCCGGGACACTTCCCTGCACTGACTGGGGCACCGGGCAGGACCAGCTGTGGTGTCAGCAGTAAAACACCTGCAGAACAACCACCAGCACAGGGTTCCTGAGGGGACAACCCCAGCCCTCAGGTGCTGAAAGCCCTGCTGGGGTTGGCACAGTCCTGGGCTGGATCAGGAGCCCGGGTTCCCACCAAAGGCTCTCCATGCCATTAGCCATTCTCGCAGCTGCCCACTCACCCCACATCTCTATGGCAAGTAATTTGATTCTTAGGAACCCAGCACAGTCATTTCCCAGTACTTTGTGGCAATTTTACACTATTTTCACAGAAAAGGGTCCCTATCCTTTTCCTCTGAATGATACTGTAAATTAACTCTAATACAGGCAGACAGATCAAGTTACCTCTGGATGCTGAGTGCAGAACTAATATCCAGCAGCTCAGGAACTGACTGTACAGACTGCTCATCCAGCCCAGATAAGCCCAGAATCGAGGCATTTCTGGTAAATCTTATTTCCATATTTTACAGATGAAATTAGAAAAGGTAAATAACCAAGCTGAGACTTGCATTCTTGTGTAGACAAATATAAATACTGATAAAATAAACCCAAAACTCAGTACATCACTGAGCTGCATTGCTTCATGCTGGCCTAAGAATTTTTCTAAAAATTATAACAAAACAAGTCTATTTTTCATTTAAAACTACTGCAGCTGGATGGCCATGGGTGGGAGTACAGATGTGCAATTCAAAGGATTACCAAGGGGGAGTTTCTCAGGACATATTACGCTCTCACCAGATTCAGCAAATGTGTGTTTATATCCCTCCACACTCTGCTGAATGCCTCTGGGAATCCTAAAATGAACGGGACTATTTGAGGGAGGTTATTTGTCAGGTCCTTGCCTCAGCAGGACCTGCTCCCATGACATCTCTCACTCCCGAGTGGCCACTCGGATCCAGCCCAGGTCAGCAGCAGACACATTTCTCACCAGCTGCTGCTCTGTGCAGGGGGAGTGCTGCAGCTCTCAAACCAGCCCTAAAAACCCAGCATCTGTCTGTGTATCAAGAGCTAAGTGGGGAGATGTCATTAATTAGAGCTGCTGGAAATCTCAGCAGCAGGGATGAGGATCTCTCTGCCAGAGCAGCCCTGGCAGGGCAGGACGAGCAGAGCCCCTTCCCAGGGCTCTGCCCCATCTCTGTTCCACCCCTGCCAGCTTCAAAGGGCACATGGCCCCTTCATTTTAACCCCTGTTCCAGGGCAGAGAGCACTCGTGTCCCTCGGTGACATGGCATTGTGGCAGGAGCACATTTACTGGAAAACATTCACCTGTCGCTCTTCCCAGACTTCCCCTCGTACCAGCAGTAAGAGAAAGGCCACAAGCTGCTTTCCTGAGCCCCAGAGCAGCACCCAGTGAGGGACACCTGAGTCCCTGCAGACCTGTGCTGTCCATCAGCCATCCCAAACAGCCAAACACACCTGGAACACCATCTGCTGACAGTGAACACACATTTCCAGGGTGACAGAGGTACTCTGTTCACATTCATCCCCCTACCACCACTGTGAAGATGCTGCCTGTGGGGCCATCTGATCTCTTGCTCCAATAACTCGCTGTGAATTCCAGGTCCTGTCCTGGTTTACGTCAGCTGATCTAATTCCAATCCTACACCTTTGTTTTAAAATGCTGGGAACAGCCAGCTGCCCAGAGCCATCTCACAGCAGGAACCCTCTTTCCAAACAGCACATTCAGTTCTTTTTGCCAAGGGCCTTTTTAAAATCCTTTCTACTTGCCTAAAGTTCAGTTGAAATGAAGGGGGGAGGAAAAAAATCTCATAAAAGACCACATTAGTTCTAAAGAGAAATAACATTACTGCTACTGGCACTGACCTGGCGAGTCCTGTGGAGCAGCAGCCAGTCTCTGGTTATTAAAGAAAGAGCTCTGCTGCCCGAGAGCAATCAGAGAGGATTGTTGTGCTAAATAATAAAAGTCATAAAACATTAGCATGTGAAGGGATGTATCCCCTCTGCCTGTGCCCTCCACAGCCACTCCAGTATCACCAAATCCAACCAGGACCATGTGGACTGTAGGGAAGACTTGGAAAAACAAGCATGGAGGGATAATCCATCCTCTCCTCACCCAACTCGAGGGCTGGGTTTTGAGCAATGGAGGCAGCAAACAGCACGGCAAAGAGGCAGCTCTGTCAGTCCTCACTTCAGAGCCTCACCTGCCTGAAACCACCCGGCTGCTGCTCCTGTGGTTTTATGATGAAAATGTTCCTGATTATTTGTGAGAGGCAGAAACAAACAGAGAACCTGGTGGGTGGCTGCATAGGGATGGAGCAGACACAAAACCTAACACCGAAATCCAGGCCCTAAGCTGGAGAAGTCCAATTGACACCAGCTGCAGAGCTGACAGTGTGCATGCTTCCCCAGTGTCAGAAAGAAGGATTTGATCTCCCAAATTACAGGTTTGACTCTGTGACACGTCTCCTGGCCAGGAGAGATTCCCTGTGTGCAGCTTTTTGAGGCTGTCAGTTCTCTTCTGTGCCCAGCCAGAGCAGGTTTTTTAGGGCAGCCCTGACCCCTCCCCAGCATTCAGCTGCTGCAGGGGGTTCTCCGTGCCCAAGCACAGAAGAACAGCCCAGCAGATCCACATGCATCACAGACAGAATCTAAATCTGTCTCCAGCCCGGGGATTAGGGGTTTGTTATGACTGAGAACAAAATGCACAACTCCAGTAAATTGATTTGCAACATCAATGGGAGGAGGATTTTAACAGTTGCAGATGGGAGTAAATCACACACCATGCCCTGCCAGCTCCATCCGGGAGCTCTGCCCTGTGCCACTGTCCCTCCTGAGCCTCACTGCTGCTGCTTCACTCTGCGACTACACTCAGCAGAGCCCACACTGCTCTCACTTGCTCCCCACTCTCCCCAGGGCTCAGCAGTGTCTGTGTGACCCCCCCGCCGAGGCCGACTTCCCGCTGACCTCGGGACCACTGCTGGGAGTTCTCATCCCTTCCTCCCCTGTGCCTCATCCTGCCTCAATGTAACCAACAAATATGAAAGCTACGTTATGGGAACAACCACCACCAACAGCACACAAGAGAACTCGCAGGCTTCCAGAAGATGAAGAATGGTTTTTTTCCTGTAGGAGAGGACGTGGGGATGAAGTCTCAGCATGCAGCAGCACACCCTTCTCCATGTTCTGCTGCCCTGAACTTTCTCCTGCTGTTCCCTGAACTCCAGCTGCTGATCTCTGCCTGGGAAACTCTGCTCAGCACACTCATGAAGGGAACCTGGCGTTACAGGTTGCCCTCGCTAATGCAACACCTTCCCTGAGCAACACAAAGGACATGTAATTAAACTTATTAATGCCTGCCCTTGTTTTTAGACTGTTCTCAGTTTCAACCGGCAGCAGGATTAATTACATTCAAAAGGACTGTCAGCTCATACTAGATTCCAAACGTTGTTTTTGGCAGAGCAAACGTGAAGCATGATTTTAACCTGTGACATTCACCTGAGCGTGGATATTTGTTTAACAAAGTGCCACTGCAGAGTTTGTCAGGAGCAGCCTACAAACCCAGCACAGGACAACCAGCAAGGACACCGATGGCATTTGCGACATGCAAGAGGACAGGAACTGCAAAAGCAAGGAAAGGGCATCAGGAGCAGGATGCAAAATGTGATCAGAAATATATCTGAATTTCAAGCATCAGAAATTTTTTTAAGAAGCCTCTTTCCCATAAGCAGAAAGGCATCAACATGACACTTTCAACAGAAATCAACATTTACATTAAAAACCCCCTTTTATCACATCATTCTGAACCAGCCTAAACAGTGCCAGAACTGGGGACATCTGATGCAAACAGCAGTGACAGATGCACCACTCCAGTCTGGAGTCCGAGCCACAGCACAGCCCTGGGAACAAATCATTCCCACAGCACTGGCCTCTGGAGCGAGCAGGGACCATAGGGCTTCCACAAGCACCTGGGGCACGTCCATGGCAGCAGAAGCAAAACCAGGAGGCAGGGACCGAACCAGAGCCGCCTGTTCCCGGCCAGCACTCACGGGAGAATTCCCTGGGTGCTCCCAGCTGCACCCCAGAATCATCACCTTCCACGGGGGGCGCAGAGTGGGGATAAAAGGTTTGATTTTTATCACCTAAATTTTGCGTAACATCAGTCTGGAGGCGGAATCTGGACAAGGCGGCAAAGGCGAGGCAGGATGTGTCCTCCTGGACCAACCACACGGAAATGGAGCCGCAAGGCCCATCTCCACAGCGCGGCTGCCGAGCCCGGCCACGGATGATGAAACGCCGCCAAGGATGAAAACAAACCGCGAACGCACGGAACGAGGGACGGAACGCGGCCGCACATCCCGGGGCCGGGCCGCGCC
>WEKY01036719.1:227946-250759 GCA_013390045.1 Picathartes gymnocephalus
CACAGCAGTGAGTAGCGCCTGCAGCAGCAGCCGGCGGCCCCTGCGTGAGCCATGGTCCGCACCCCGCACGGAGCGCGCCCGCATCGGCGCGGAGCTCACCGGGGGCTCCCGGCCGGGCTCCCCGGCGGGGCCCGGGGCCGCGGGGCTCAGGCCCGGGCGGCCTCACGGAACTTGGGGCAGCAGGTGAGCGGCAAAGGAAATGTGAGGCAGCGGAGAGGAGACGGGAGGGCTGCGCGGCATGGTCCCACTGTCCCGACTGCCACCATCCTCAGCCAGCCCACGCCGACACGTTCCCAGAGCCAGACTGCTGCTGTCATCCTGGCGTATTCAAATGCCTCCATTACTCATCAAGAACAAAGTAGGACTATCTAGTAAATGAAAAACCACCACATGGCACTGTCCCCTGCCTCTTACTGATGGTTGCTTCCTCTTCCACTTTTCAAAGGCTACTGTTCATGTCCGCAGCAAAGCATAAATCCTGCAGCTCATGCGAGGCAGCTCCGGAGCAGCGGAGAAAGCCGGCACCCGGGCTGCAAATGCTGGTCAGCTCTGGAGGGGCAAACGCCAACAGCAGTAAACATCCCCAGGTGACAGGAATACTCGGGGTTCCCCCAGGAGAAGGAAGCAGGTCTCAGAGTGGGAGAGCGGCAGGTCCTGCCCGAGGCAGCAGGCACAAGTCTCGCCTCCTCCAGGGACACACAAGCCGGATTCCCAGACGGACCATCCCTCCAGCCAGCGCCACCGTGTACGGCACTGACAAACGAGTCAAAATTCGCAGGTTCTCTGCCCAGTTCCAACACTATCTCCCTGCACAGCTTCACCTACGTGCCTCTCCTCCTCAGCCAGAGAGGTGGCCATGACCCTCTCCCTGCCAAAGGATCCAGAAAACGTGAAGCAGCATCATTGCTGGGCTTGGCTAACAAGGAGCGCGGTCACCTAAGGCCACTGGGGTCCCTTCTTCCTTCCACAGCAAACTGGTCCCCAGCGTCCCCTGGGGACAATGGCACCAGCTCACCAGCCACGCTGGCAGCAGAATGCCCCAGTCTCTGCCTGTCCCACCTTCCCTCCCTAGCAAAGGACATGCAGATCCCCTTTCCCTTGAAGTCTGCAAACAGCGCTCTGGATTTAGCACATTTTGCCTCATTTTTGCCTCCCCCATTTCCCCCACCAGCAGTTTGAAGTTTTCTCACCCTTTGCTGGCAGATGCCATGCAGAGAGACAAGCTCGCTGTCCTTGATCTGCTTTTCAGGGCTTCTATAAAGTAGGGCATCAGCATCAACCCAGCGTCAGGTTTTTGATACATTGCTGGAGTAGCCAAAAATAATAACAGGCAGCTTCAGTCAATCTTTTCCTCTCAAATCTGCAGCAGCAGCAGCACAGGGGTCCTTTGTGTGGCAGAGCAAAACCACGGTGCCCACCAGGCTGCAGTGCTGATCAGCAGTGCAGAGCCATTCCCTCCTGCCAGCCAGGCTCCCCCGAGTCCCCTCGTGTGTCCTCACACGGAGCTCTTGCCTTGTGGGGTCCCTTTCCCCAGAGCCACTCGTGTTTTGCTCTCTGTATTTCCTTTAGCAGCTTATCTCCGCGGCTGCTGCGAAATGCTAAGGTCAAGTTACAGTTTTACCAACGCTTTTATCTTCCTGGCAAGGCACGAAAAGGCAGAGGCTGAACTTTGGAACGAGCTTTCGCACCTGCGGTGGGTGGGGAGCGGAGCAGACCCAAGGCAGTGGGAGAGGGAGAATTCAGGTTCTCTCTGCAGCCCAGCACTAGAACAGTCTCTGCTGCACATTCAGACACTTTTATTAGGACACTCTGGAAGGAAGCACTGAACCCACCAAGCACGTGCCCTGGCCTGTGTTCCTGCCCTGGCTCTGCTGGGAGCTGTGGCAGCTCCAGCTGACACAGGGACCCAGCACAGCTCCACTGCAGCTTCCACATGACAGCAAAGACGAGCAGGACCCAGTGAAAGAGCTCTGTCTGCTGGGAACTGCCCAGTTGAATTCCCCCTGTCCCAAACCTGAAATTCCAGACATTTGGTCTGTGCAGGACTGGGAAGTGAGCCAGGCATCAGGAGATGAAGTAACGTTTGACCTTGGAGCCTGTGGGGCTGTCGTGCTGCACATTGATTCTCCACACTCACCTCAGCAAATGACAACTGTGTTTTCCCAAAGTGACATGGGGAGTGTCACTGTGCCCCTGTCCCATCGATCACTCTGGGGCTGGGCTGGAGTCTAAAACACACAGACTTGTTGGGATACAGGTCTGGAATGCACAGGCCATTCTTTGCCCTCTCCCTAATCTCTGGACGGAATGCCCGTGTGGTTCAGGAGGTACAGAGAGAAGCTGAAACTCTGCAGACCAGGGCCTTGGGGACTGCTCTGTCCCCGTCCCCAGGGAGTGCCAGGCACTGAAGGAGCCACATTCCACTGACTCAGCGTTCCAATACTGCTGCAGGGAGCATTTACTGCCACCAGGAAGAATCTGTACATCCAGGTCTCAGCTCATTTTGTTCAAGCCAGGGTTTATCCCCTTCCTTCCAGCAAGTTCATAGCTCACTCCTCGTGTGCACAAGGTGGTGTTTCCCTGCACGACAGCTGTTGCCTCTGTTCAGCAGGTGATACAGAGGTGTAGGGCACAGTCAGGGCTGTGACTGACCCTGGCACTGTCCCCAGGCACTGTACGTGACCTCCACCCCACCCCTTCTCCACATTTACACCTCCTGTTCTTGATGGGATCCCAGCACCACCCACCCCGCTCACTGCTCAACAAATGGCATTTGTGGAAGGAAAGCCACTGTGCCCAGTCAGGGCAGGTAAAGTATTTTTCCACAGGTTATTACAGGAAGTTTTCCATTCCCAGTTAGTATTTGTATTATTTATAATCCCCTTCTCTTGGGTCACATTTTCTCCTCTGGTCCCAAGCAGGCCTGGCTGACTCTTTCCTTGGCTGGGCAGCGGAGGATGGTCACAGCTTTGCCTCCAGCCCTCCAGGCAGCAGCCTCTCCACGCTCCTGCCATGTTTACCTTTCAGAGCTATTAAACCCAGATATCTCTCACTTTTTATTGACTGTGAAGCCAGTGCTTTGTGTTTTATGACCACACTGTCTATCACTGGGAAACAAACAATTTCCTAATAACCTCAAGGAGTTAGCAGTGGAAGGGATTGTGATTACCCAGATCTACTCCAGATTTACAATTAAAATCAAATAGCTGTTGATGTCATAAAAGCACTTTTTTGGTCAAGTTCGAACAATCCATACTCCAGCACAATTAACATTACAATACATGGGCTTGCACAGCTGACTGGCTGTTCCTGGGTTGCTGCTTCTCCACTTGCTGGGCTGACCCCCAAAGCTGAGCTGCAGTGATGGGGCAGAGTTGACTCAAGCATCCCTGGAAAATGGGGCACTGTTTCAATAGTGTTTGCACTGAAAGAATATTTCACTCTGCCTCTTCCCTCCTTTCACAGCACCCAGACAGTGCATCTGACTGGCCAATTTCTCTTTCTGCTTATAATTAGCTGCACTTTTCTGCTCTCCTGGATAAGCATTAGACTTTCCTCTAGGAATGTAATCCCAATCCACAGGAAACCTGTCTTTACTGAGATGCCACTCATCTTTTCTGCAGGTTTTATTTAAAACAGAACATTGTTATTAGCAGCAGATTTTTCTAAACCTTTTTGTGAGGTCCCATTCCTGCAAGCATCCAATATCATTCCGTGTGATTAGTCTCGCTTCAGAGACACCACTTAACATTCAACTACAATTTGAGCCAAGGCATTTGCAGGAGTCAAGGTCTGAATTTCAAATCTAAACTACAGAGGGGTACCAGTGGCGAATGACTTTTAGCCTGACAAACACAAATAGATGTTTTAGCATCTAAACTACATTTTCCTGTGATTTGTCCTTCTGTCTAACAATACTGGCCTGTATAATGGCCTCAGTTTAATAGGGAAGAGCTGACTTTGCAGGCTGAGTGATGTTCAACAAAATGATGTTCTTAAAAAGCAATATCCAAAGAATGCAAAATTTATAATCAAAATAAAGTTGGGAAAATATTTTTTTGCTGCTGCTGAACTTCCCTTAAATAAAAAAGAAGAAAAGCTTAAAGCATTTTAAAGTTTGTTTGTGTTTTTTTATCCATAGCTGGCACCAGGATATAAAGCTAATTTCTTCCAATTGCTATCTGCCTTTTAGCCAGATAGGTTTTAGTGTCTTCTAGGGATGGATATAAAGCACGTCCTTTTTATCCCCTTTTATAAAGCACATACTCTTTACCTGCCCTGGCTCGTGGGAACTTTCTTTCCAGATGGAATGAGAGGTTCTTTTTCTATGGCCTTTTCTGGGAATGACCCCTTTGTTTCCCCTGGAGCAGTGCGAGGCACAGCCCTGCACCAAACCCAGGTCAGCCTCAGGGACCTCGTTGGGCCATCCTGGCTCTCCCCATTCCAGACTCCATGAGCAGGGATTAAACTTGGCAGTACTGGGGGGCACTGCATCACTTCTCCAGCTCATTTTTTTAAATGCAAGTATCATTACTGCATTCTCCATGCAATGCCAAGGGCTGCTACTTCCAGAGCTGATGTAAAAATTGTTATTAAAACTTACAAACTGTGAAAAAGTCTTCAAAAAGTCCAAATCCTGGCACTGCCCTAAATTAAATTACAGCCAGGAGCTGCCAGGGGTACCTGGATAAGCACAGAGCCAAGCTTGCATGCAGTCCTTATCCACAGCCCACACCTGCTGCTCCCTCCTGGAAGTTTCACTAATGAACACAGTGTACAGCCCAGAGGATTTCAGATAAGGGAAAGGTCAGGGTGAGGACTCAGGAGTGAAGAACAGATTGAGCGGGGTTCATAAATGAAAACCCCATTTTAAATCTGAAATTAATTTTTTCAATAAATTAGGGCAAGTGAGCTTTCCTCCAGCTCAGACAATGCAGCTTTCCCTGGATATGGACCACTGGCAGGAGGAGGAGGCACGTGTGCTCAGGAATCAATGCTAATACCCTCAAAAATTAATCTCTGAAAATTGCTTCAATGGAATAGAAACGATTTCATATAAATCTCTGTACAGCAAGAGCTGACAGAATATCACAGTGATACCTGGAGTAGGTACAGACTGAAAAAAACAGGCTTTGTCTTTTCTTACACAGGGTTGGTGTGCTGGCTCTGCCTTTGTGTGCCTCAGTTTCCCCACTGCAGACACGGGTTGGGGCATCGGGGAGTCTGCGAGAACTGCTGGGGTCTGCTCAGTTGGGGTTACACAGGCTGGGTGTGGCTTCCCCACGATGGAAACGCTGCCTGTTCCACTGGAAATGAGAGCCGTGCCTTGGATTTCAGCTCGCAGCCAGGATGGCTCTCTCCAGGGAAGGGAGGCCGGGTGTTTCTGCAGCCATGGAGAGCGTGTTGCACTCGGAATGTGCCTGGGAATGCCAATGTCTGTGCACCTTCTGCTACCTGCAGGACAAAGCCAGCCTCGGTGGCAACAAGCTCTGCAGATCTCAATCAGCCCTCAGAAGAACAGAGTCTCTCAGCCTGGCTCAATGATGCATTAACTAAAAGAAGACAACGAGCAGCGCTTGCTGCTGACAATTCACCCAGCGAGCTGCAGCCCTGGAGCCCCCCCTGGCTCCACCTGAGCCCTGCTGAACTCCCAGGGGGTCCTGCTGCTCCTGCCCCCAGCACCCAGCCCACGCCTCGGCACAAATCCTGGGAAAGGGACCCCGAGCTGGCTGCCAGCACTGCAGAGCCATTCCCGTAAATGCAGGACAGCCCAGACCCAGTCAATCATCCTGACCAGAAACACTTTCACCATCTTCAGGAGCGATGTGGAGATTCCTGAATGAGTTCTGCACGTGGTATCTCCACCCTCATCTTCTAAACAAGGGAGCCAGGGGGGAGCTTGACCTAAAGCTTCACCCTGTGGGAGGGAGTGGAGGCAGGAGCAGGGGCAGGTGTGAGCCCCACTTCAGGAGCTGTATGGTAGAAGCAGCTTCCTTTTGTAACCAAGCTATTTTAAATCCATCTAGTTAGACAGATGCAAAGCACTGACACAGATGCACTGAAACTGGTTTGATCCTTGCCTGAACAGGATTAACTTGCCTCAGTTATTAACCAAATTAAACCCAGCTCATTGTCATTGCAAGAACAACTGTATTTTACACTCATGGTTGTGCGGAATTTTTGTAGACAGAACCTGGAAGGATTTTCCTTTGTGACGGGTGTTAAGGGTCACCACAGAGCTCCCCACAACCCAGCCCGACCTCAGTTAACTCCCTGAGGTAACCTGTGCCTGTCTCTCCTGCAATTTTACTCCATTCTTAGTGTCTAAACCTACATTTTAGGCCATTAGCCTGTACTGATCACAAGAAGAGTTAAAACTGCTCAGACACCCTAAGAGCCTGAGTTGATGTAAAGTAGATTGAGTTAAACAGAGTTGCACAGACACCTTTTTTTCTGCTGGGGTTCACTCTTTAGTCACAATCCTGGCTCTGCCTTTTCCACTCACCACCACTGGCATTGCTTTGCAGTTCCCATCTCTGCAGGGTTAAATCTGCAGAGCAGAGCCCAAAAATCCTTATTTTACTTTCTTCTGAGAAAATGCAAAATGTTTGGATCTGGTTTAGATTTTCTCCTTGTATTTAATTCCTCAAAACACCAATTTTCACAAATATTTTTTCTTCCTCTGATGGAATATAAAATCATCATCCAAGTGGGAAGAGCCAACAGTCAATCCCCTCTGCCCTGCTGCCCATCCGCTGAACTGCTGCTATGCCACTGCACTAAACCACTTTTTCTTATCCTGACAGATGCTAAGCTTAGGTCAAATCCCTGGGAATACGCGGGGCCAGCGTATGTTCTCATGAACAAAACTGCAATCTGCTCCTGAGCTGCTGAGGCTGCCCTGGATTTACGCCGTGCCTGGAACCGATGCACAGCTCCGTGGTGGGGCCTGCCCACAGCTCCCAGATGCCGTGGCCAGCAGGAATCCAGAGAGGGGAGTGGGGGGTGCTGGTCTGGGTGGGCTCGGGCAGGCAGAGCCCGGGAATGTCCCAGCGCAGAGCCGGGGCTGAGCGTGGCTCACCTCCCTCCAGTGACAGGGGCTGCTCCTCCTGTCCCTGCCCGGCTCCAGGAGAGGGCCTGGCTGCCTTGATCTACCATTCCAGTGCACCAAAACTGAAAGCACCAGGTGAGTTTCCAAATGAGCAACTGTGCTCTAAACATCGACAAAAAGCAAAGTCCATCCTGGTCTGACCAGTTCCAGCTGCTTCCTGCTCCATCACAAACAGGAGCCCCGAGCCTCAGATGTCACCATCCTGCAGGAGCAGCATTAAAACCTAAAATGGCTTCATAAAAAGCTGTTTGAAAAGGACATTCTGTGAGGAGAAAGCAGGAATCTTCCCTGGGATGAGGGATGGGTTAAATACTCTGTGCTCTCCAACCTACAGCTCTTGCAAAATCCAGATGCACCAGCAGCTGCCGCACAGAATACAGAGAATTTGGGAAAAGCTGCCAAGTGCCTTGTCTGTTAAGTGCCTACAACACTCACATCCATGTTACAAACGATGGGATAATAACTTGAGATTTTTTGCTTATGGATTTTTTTGTTGTTGTTGTTTTGTTTTGTTTAGCTTTGTTTTTTTTTAAAGAGATTAGAGCTGGAGGAACACGTTAACCCAGTCCCTGGGCAAAAATCTGTTTCAGTTCTGGGAGCTGCAAGGATGCAGCAAAGGACTGAGTGTTATATCCAAGTCTGAACGTTATGGTTTGGGAGAAGGCCGTAAAAACCTCCCTGCAATAGGTTGATGTGCAATTCCTGAATACAGTCTTGGCCTGCCTTTGACATGTGGCTTCCCTGTTTCCATCCCTTAAACACTTTATGACCTTATACACTTTAGGAAACAAAACAACTTTTTAATTCCTTTGCCTATAGAAGTGTGAAAGCAATTTCTTCCTAAATGCAGTGAGATCCCAAGTGGAGCCAGGAAGCCACTTGAGTTGTGCACCATAAACACTTCCAGAATGTGAATTAATAAGTCTCTCTGAGGATTGGGAAGTGTGCCACATGCAGCATTTCTGAGTCCACAGCCCTTTTATCTAAGTTGTTTTTTCCCTTTATCCTTGTCTCCCTCCATGACAGTTTGGAGATTTTTGGCATCCAAACCACAGCCTGACTTGTCAAGCTAAACATCAACTGAGCCTTTATACCTACGTGAGAAATGAGAATAGAGACAAAAATAGTTATTAACTCTGCTTTTAGAATAGTGAACAAGCAAGGTGGCTGTGTGCCAGTGAAGGCAGGGTTTGGAGCAGTTCTGATCCACATCTGTTTGACAGTGGCCAGCACTGCTGCTCCAGCAGAGCCACTCCCAGGTCTGGATGGGACATTTCCCCCTCTGCACGGTTCTGTCACCCCGGGGATGCCGTGCTGGGGCAGTGACCACATCGGCAGGTGGCAAGGGGCAGGTTTGAAGTGGCAGAGTTGGTGCTGCTGCCCTGTCTGCACCCCTGGGGGAGTGGACGCTGCTCCTGGAGCACATCAGAGGGTTCGGCTCCTGCCGGGAGCGCTCCAGCTCCTGGGACAGCTCCGTGGTGCAGATCCAAGCAAGGTACGTGGGGACAGTGGGGAGAGTCACCTCCCAATGCACCTTGTGACACTGGCAGGGGTCCCCTCGGAGCCCTCAGCATTCCAAGGGTGACTCAAGTCCATGCCTTGGCTCTCAGAGGGCGGCAGGGCCGTGCAGGGTCTCTGCTTCCAGCACAGTGAGTTCCCTCCCTCCATCACATCCACACAAACTGCTTCTCAGAGATGACCCCAGCTTGCTGCAAACACTAAAACAAGTTTGGAAACACTGGGAACACTGGACTCCATTAAAAGAGGTGATCCATGCCAAGGCTGAGAGAACAGGAATGTGACCCAGTGGGACAGCCTTGGCTTGCAAATGGCTCGTGGACAAAGCTCGCTCTCTCCCTTGCTTTTCACTACTGCCAAGCAGTGCCTCACTCCCTTTATTCTGGCAAGTGTCTTTGGTAAAATGTACAAGAATTTCTCTCCCATGGAGGGAATTTTAGAGAAGAAAATGGAAAACGGTGCTGGGTGACCAGCTGGAGTTCAGCAAGGTGCTGGAGCAAAGTCCTGCCAAGGCTGTTATGGATTGCAGAACACCCAGCCCAGGATTGCAGGATGCTGTAATACCTGTGCCACACTTCCAAGGAATTTTAATTATAAATAGGAATAATAGGCATGGCCCAGATCCTCACTCGCTGCCCGGTGTCTTCCCCACACTTTGAAAAAAAGCCGCTAATACTGGAGATGTTCAGCTCCCTATTACAAGACGGCTAAAAACTCCAGCTCCTTTAGTAATTACTATAAAATACTTTCAGGCAGTTTTTAAAGGCATTAGTGAGATAAAACGAAGAAAAGAAATACTGCTGTTAAAGGTATGTTAACCATTCCCCTTATCATCCAGCCACTTTATTTTAATGAGGTTTGTTTTACTTCTGCTATTTGCTTTGTCACACAGTGCAAGTCTCTGAGTATTTCTGGGTGAGATAAATGACTTTGGAGCAGGTGGGGCTGGCAGTGATGTGGGTTGGTGGATGCCAGCCAGGCTGGCCACACTGGAAATGCAGTTGTCATTCATGCCCTGTGTCGCAGTGGGCAAGCAAAGCCTCTGCTTCCATCCCAGCACAGCTCTGAAAGGGTTCAGAGAGAGCCTCACGCCCATCCCATGAGCGGGAACGCAGCTCCAGGAGCTTTATTTATGGTGATATTAAATATGCAACAATCACTCCCCAACATCAGAGTAATAAACATCACTGCTCCATCTGATCTGGAATCAGCAAGCATGCTTCTCACATTCACAGGGAGAGACAAAATGCTAAATTATTTATGCTTTGACTATGAACAAATAGAGAGAAATAAGTGAGTTTGGTACAATGCAGAAGAGCAGATTCAGGGCAGATTATTGTACATCCTTCAATCAAAACAGACTCTCTCATTACCCTAAACAATTGTTTCTCCTCCAAAAAAAAGTGGGTTAAGAAAGTCTAATTAAGGGATAAGCAGACTAATTTTGGTAAGTTTTTTAGATCTGACTGCCCAGGTACAACCATCACCCCTCTCAATCCCTGAGTGTTAATTGGGATAAACACCAGCCACAGCAATTCCACGGGAAAGCAGGGGCTGACTGACTTGCCAGGACGTGGGAAGATCCATTTGGTTGGTAGGAACAAACATATTCCCAACTGTGTTCTACAAACTCCTTCTAAACCAAAACAATTTGATGGGGGCACCAAGTACCAAAGCAGCAAACACAAAATTGGGCCATTCTGCCTCATATCTGCACTTCTCATCATGAACCATACTGTGACAGGCTCCTGTGGGAAGCACAGGAGTTCTCTGACTATGGAGTGTATGGCTGTGCTGAGCCTCAGCCCTGCCACAGACAGATTTTAAATGTCCCAGGAAGCTCTGTCATTAAATGAATGAAAGGAGGATACTCCAGAGCTGCACAGACACCTTCCTGCTGTCCATATAAATGCAGGATCACTATTACACCTTCCACTGCCCTGAGACCTGCGGCCAGAATTAGCTGATGTTTGCCGTGCCCTGCTGACATTTCAAGCTTGGCAGGAATAAAAATCCACAGAGAAAGTGGTGCAAGTGCAGGAGGAATGACAAGAATTCTGGGACAGGAATGCCCTCAGAGCCTGATTTTCAGCAGCCACATCAAGCCCTCTGCTACCCACATGTGTGTGCATGTGATAGGGAAGGGGATGAGATGGGAAAGAGGGGATGAGAGCTGTCCTTCAATTTCTCAACAGTTTCTTAACTTAAATCCTTCATTCTGAGCATAAGTACTAAATCAGGCTCAAGGAAGGAAAAACTTAATTAATCAGAGGTAGCCAAGTTCAAAGTGCGCCTGGGGTCGGCTTTATTACTCTCCTTCACTTTGGAGGTACAGGGTTTATGGATAATCCCTGTCTGCTGCAGAATGACAACTATGTGGTGTGAGTATTATTTCCTGGCAGTAACTAAATTTGAAGGTCTCTCTTCCTTCCACTCATCTTTTTAAAGTTCAATATTGCCACTGAAATATAACCAAGGGCCATATATAGCACAAGGGTTTAAAATACCATGCCCAGCCTGCTGACACCTGGTTCCAGCTCCACTCCAGTACCTTGCAGACTCCCCTCCCAAGGCTTTTGATCTCAGTAAAACTGGGAATTACTGGAGATGAGCAAGGGGTCTGTGATGCCCTGAGGTAGCAGGCCAAGCAAGCCCTCTATCACCTGCTTACTGAGCACCACCACATGCGTAACTCTGCTTCTCAGCCTGGGGAACTGCACCATCATAAAAGCCACTTGATTATCTCCATAACAAACACTTGATTTTCTCCATGAATAGAATCGCTACGGAATTTAACCAATACCACCAGCCATCCATTACCTGATTAAACACCAGCAGTGATAACACCATCAAAAGCAGAATCAGGTGCTTGTGGAGCACCCCCTTGGCAGAAGCAGTCGGCAGAGCTGCCCCCACGCTCTGCACCGGCCCAGAGACTCAGCGATGCGAACCCTTCCACTGAGCTGCCCCGTGTTCCCTGGCCACAGAGCTGGGAGTGAGAGCCAGACATTTCCCTTGGCTATGGAACAGCCCCAGTTCCTGTGTTTGGAGCAGGGGGCACAGGGGTTCTGTGCCCAGCAGCCCATTCCCCCCATCAGGGAAGGAGGAATCTCCCACAACACACTCAGAACTGTTTTTTTCCTTATTCCCAACCAGCTGGCAGCAGGCTGGGGCAGTTATTTCCTTAGACCTGGATATGTTTGGTTATGGATCATGATGTTCACACTGGACAGAGAGCCCCATTGCCATCAGCCCCACCACAAGCAGTGGGATGGACTGAGCTGGCTGGGCCCTGGCCAGGGCTGGGCAGGTGCAGGAGCTCCCCAAGGGCTCCCTCAGCGCCCTGAGATGGGATCTGTGCCAGACACCAGTGACTTCCAGGGAAGCATTTGTTGGGCCTGGGATGGAGGGTTCTACCCCATGCCTAAATAGTAAAGCCAGCATTTAGTTCCTTCATCTCCACACGAAGTATCTAATTTCAATTTAATTTCACAGTTGTAATGGATTTTTCAAAAATATTCAAGAACATATTTACTTTCCAACATCTTATTTCCTTTCACATTTGAAAAAACTTTCTATCTAATCCCTCAAGTCATCCTACAGTCTGAATAATTTCAGGTTTTTAATCAATAGCTGTCAGACTTGTCAAATTACTTTAGGGACCACAAAGCAATTTTTAAACATTCATAAACCCTCGTAGAACAGTTAAGTGCACTGAATTTTAAAAGAAAGAGGAACTGAATAACACTGATCAAATAGGATTATATTCTGGCAAATTATAAATTAGTTTTTTTATGAATCTCCTCACAGCTACTTATCTAGTGTCAAGCTTCTGCTGCTGCAGGAAGAAGTGACTGTTCACCTCTAGAGAAAGAAGCCTTTTCTCTCCTGCCTCCAAACTTCCTTAGCAGGAGCAGGGTGCAACACCTTTTTTGTTGTCCTTTATAAATGCAACATCATTACCCAGCCAGCTACCCCGGGGTTCTCTCCATCATCCTCTGCCTGGGCCATAGATGGCCAAGCTGCTGCTCTGAAGCTCTGCAAATGCATCTTGGCTCCTGGCATCCTTCCCAACACAGCCTTTGCTTCCCAGTGTGCTTCTGGCATGTGCATCTATCTGACATGTCAGTCTAGAAATGAGGGTCGCCAAAAGTTCTCAATTTATTGGACATCTGTACCAAACCACAGCTTGAACCCTTCATGGGGCTGATTTTGAACATTGCATTGAATCAAACTCTGAGGTGACTGTGGGAGCCTGTGCTGCTGTTGCCTGTTCTGTGCTTGTTCTGGGAGGAGAGATCAGGAACATCTGAAGAAGTCAAACATGTTTCTCCAGAAATGACTTTACACACCACAGTCCCACCTCACCATCGCAGCCTCTTTCTTAAATTTGAGGGATGTGGCCTGAATAGGGAGGAAAAAAGGGAGCTTCATAGCTACACTGAGAATGCTGGAAGTCTTCCAGGAAAAAGTACAGCTCAGATCAAAGAGGAGCTGAAGGGTGGTGAGAAGAAAGGAACGTTTGGTGAGAAGAAAGGAATGCTTGGCTGGCCACATTTAGCTGACCAGATGCAGAAGAACATCATCCTCCTCTTTCCAGCTGAAGTGGCTCCTCCACTGCCTCGGCACCTCTCCAGACACACCTGCCCTGCTCCTGTCCCCGTGGGGGTCTGTCCCCATGTGGCAGCACTCCTGTTTCAATGGGAAGAGCTGGGCACCAGCCTCAGAGCCAGGAGCCGTCTGTGGCACTGGATCCACCACGAGATAGGGACATTCCTGTCCCTTGGCTGCTGAACACAGGATGGGGCAGGACAGGGTTTTGCTGAGGAAGAGCTGTTGGCAGGAGGGATCACTGCTCGGGCAGGGCTGTGGGAGCAGGACACAGGCAGGACATGGGGGATGCCGAGGTGCTGGGACTCGCACTCTGCTGCTGCTGCTGCTTCACATCCAGTACAGAGAGAGCCAAGAACCAGGGCCAAGCCTCCAAAGGTCCCCTGGGGAGTGCTTTACCTTATCCCCTGCCTTGTTTCAGCACTGTCTGTCTCTCAGCCCTTTCCCAGTGCTCCCCACACACAGATTTGTGGTTGGTCAGCACTGCCAGCCCTGCTCCCACGCCCTGCTGCCCAGTGAGCATTAAACACATGCCCTGGCTCCCTGCATCTGCTGCAGATGCCCTTTGCCAGAGATGTGCAATTTCGTCTGCACAGCCCCTAAATACCAAACAATGGCTGCTTTTAACCTTTACACTGGTTTCTGGTTTCCAGAAGGACTCTTGCTGCTGCCATCTCCATCAGCTCAGCACTGACAGCAAGAGGGGAGCCCTGTCCTTCCCTGGTGCTGCAGCCGCCCGCCCGCAGCTGCTGCCGCCTGCCCAGGCACAACTGCCCCAGAGCTGGAGACCAGCAAACACAGATTTTTGATATCCAGCTGACCTAGTTTTGACAATGGTTCGATATCTAAACCATTGCTCTGGGAGCTGAACCTGTCCCAGCTTTGGGAAGCCTCGTTCCTGGAGCCCAGGTGGAAAAACATCTGTCCCAGCTGCTTCCTCAGCCTTCAGCGGGGCCTGGGGCTCATTAACACCAACAGCTCCGAGGAGCTGGGAAAGAGCACTGCAGGAACTGCTTGTGAGTTCAGTTCAGCCACAAATGTGGGATGTCTGACTGATTCACAGTTGCTCTTTTTTGTAGTTCAAGTTGAAGACGCAAAAATTTTTCTCAATGAGAACATCTCGGCAAGTTCTGAGGCTTTTGAGGGTTGCTTTGCTTTTCTTAGCGAGGTGCTTAGTGGGTCTGTCAAGCTTGAGATCACAGACATCAAAAATGTGATATTCTCATTCAGTTTTCTCTATATTTAGCTTGTTTTCCTGTATTTAGCTGATTGCTGTTTGCCCAGTGAAGCACAACCCCAAATTTCAGAGGACTGTGCTAACACAAAGCAGCTCAGACAAACACATGTGCAATTACAAGTATTATATGTTACAGGCCACAACAATTTGATCTCAAGACCTAAAAAACCAGTAAAGAATAATAAATCTAAATAAACAGGAGCAGGACACTGAGCAGATGCATTCAGTAAATGATGGAGCAAACTTTTCCTTTCAACTAAAGTGATTAATCCCCCTGAATTACACTTGATAAGGATTCAAGCATGTCATTACTTTGTGCTAGTAATAATAATAATAATAATAATAATAATAATAAAAATAATAAAAGTACCTTTTGTTGTGAGATACCCTGATCAGGGATTTGTTAAAGATCATTTAATTACAGGGCTATTTTGTTAAACGTAAACATTAAACTGAAGAAAAGAGGCTGTGATTTGTGGGGGGGAAAGTAACAGGGAAAAAGAGGCACTTACAGGATCTAAAAGGAGATAAACACCCTAAAATAAGCAGTGAAGAACAAGTTCTCATGTTCAGGGAGAGAAATCTTCCTGGGACCCCCCAGGACAAAAAACTGAGAGAAGCCGACTGAGCAAAATACAACCAGACAAGGGGGGAAAGCTCCAGAAATGGAGTAATAAAGGTGAAACAATCACTCCAAACATGAATATTAAGTTGGCTACAATGTCCTCACTCTGTTTCACCATGATCTGGGTGCATTTCCTTCTCCAGGGGGCAATCCGGAGGCGCAGGGAGGGGAGGCAGGAGCTGTCCTTGTCACCACCCCGGCATCCCGGTTCCCCCACCGTTCCCGGGTCTGCCCTCCTGCACCCTCACTGCAACTCCTGCGGACTCTTTGTTTTCCAACAGTTTGTCCTTAGCTGTATTTGTGGAAGCATTTCACAAACTCCATCAGTGCCTCAGGGAGCTGTGCCGTGCTCTACATGGACTGGGAGCTGGGAATGACTCAGGAGCTGCCTGGAATGGTTCAGCTCCTACATGTGGAGGGGTGGGAGCTGATCCAAGGTGGGTGGGAAGAGAAACATGATCAAACACAAAAGCTTGGATCTCTCTGAATACATCGGGTTTCTCTTAAGCCAGGCTGTATCTTCTCTTTCCAGAACATCTCCCTCACACCTGCCAATGCGTTTTTTAACTTTTAAAACAGTTGGTGCCGCTTCCAAAATGTGGCTGCAACACTTCCAAAAGTGATAGTTTCCCTAATAAGAAAAATAAAGCCCTTCCTGAACAAATGCTATCAATAATAACCCTTTCCTGCCATGCCGGCCTCCTGCTATCCCAAAATCCCCCAGAGCCATTCCATGTGTACCTGGCGGCCCGAGGCGCCTGTCGGAGCCCAGCTGTGGGACTGGCACTAAATGGACTCCCCAGCCAGCTGGGCTGCTGGGAGCACTGGTGGTAATGGACAGAAAGAGCCCCTGCTTTCAGATCCCTGAGTGCTTTTCACAGCTGAGTGACTCCAGGCACCAGGCAGGCCACAGCTGTGCCGGGAGAGGAGACGGAAAAACGCCGCGCGCCTCGGGAAAGTTTTGTGCTTGTCACCGTCTGTAAGAGGATGCTCTGAACAGAGATCAGCTGCCAATACAGAAAAGTTAAGACTCATTTTGAAACTCCACTGAAATGCTCAATCCTGCAGGAAGATTTCTAGGCAGAAAAGTGGAGGAAATGCCATATGGAGTGGTAAAATACCTGCCGAGGAGAGCATTCCAGTGTGGCCTGTGAGTGGTACTGGGACAGGGCTTGGAACTCCACACCACGGGAGTTATCCTGTACTACACTTCATTCCTCTCACCAGAACAATAAACCTGGTTTAGGAATACAGTTTCACAGAAATCATGGGAGATCTAGCCTTAATACACAGGTTTATAATTAACACCAACTTTAGTGTCTATGTGAGCAAAGAGGTCTCTGGGGTCCCTGATCAGGGAATAATTCTATTTAAGGCCCGGACGGATGGTGTGGTGCAGCTGTGCAGAGGGGGCTCAAGGCTCAAGAGTTTCATTCCAAAGCACTTTTAGGAGATCTTCCCACAGTACAGAGGGCACTCACAGGGCTCCTGGTGATCCATGAGGCTGCCAGGACAGGGTAGGGACTGGAGCATCTTTTCCAAGCAGCTCCTGACTAAGCAGGAGGAAGAAGCAGAGATGGAAAATACCCTGAGGTTATAAGATGGTATTAAAAAAAAAAAAAAGTTCCATTGAGAAATTATTCCTGGGATTTGATTTGCTGCCGTTCCCATTGGCAATTCTGGGAAATTTTATAAATAAAATATATTTTAAAGTAAAATGTCTCGCTTCTAGGTTTTCTGGTGCAACCCAGTAAAGAACACTGATAATATCTTTGTAGAAAATAAGGCTCAATTATCTAATAGGCCTTGGATCTGTGCTGCAATTGCATCAATGGGATGGGCGCCCCAAGCAACAGGAACTGTGCAAATATAGAAAGTGAACAAAGCCACAGAGATTCACCATTTCAAACCAAAACTGCTGCAGCCATCCAGTCACTCAGTTCTGCCATCTGTGGAATGGAATATGGTCTGGAGCTGCTGCCTGGTAGGATCAGACAATCCCAGAAATGGGTTGGAAGGGACGTTAAAGCTCATCCCATTCCAGCCCCTGCCGTGGGCAGGGACACCTCCCAGGCTGCTCCAAGCCCTGTCCAGCCTGGCCTCGGGCACTTCCAGGGATCCAGGGGCAGCCACAGCTCCTCTGGGCACCCTGTGCCAGGGCCTCCCCACCCTCACAGGGAGAAATTTCTTCTGTGCTTCTGTTTCACTTTGAGTCAATTACTCCTTATCCTGTGACTACACTTCCTGATAAAGAGTCCCCCTCTGATGCTAGGAAGACTTCTACAACAGTAATTAGAAAATATTATCTATATGTGTTAGATGTTACTGATCCAAGAGCCTTTTCCTGTAAGCTGCTGGGAGGCCTGGCTGACTTTGTGGCCTTTGGTAAGATTCTTCTCTGTCCTTTCACTCCCGTTCCCAGCTCAGTATCCCAGAACAAGCTCCATCTAACACGGGATCCTGCCTCCAGCAGGAAGGCAATCTTGTTAACAGAGGGAAAATACAGTTCCTGACCCTTGAAGGCAGGCAGGCAGAGCCCTGAAACTTTTGATTTATTCTTCTTGCTGATGTTGGTTGCTTAGCTACAAATATTCTCAATGCTCATAAAAGCCTCTCTCCATTAGTGCTCACCGCAAGGTTTTAAGTCCAGCCAGAGTTTATTTTTCTTGAAACCTAGGTGATGAAATTTCATGTTGCTGTTCCATCTGAGATGGAGAATGCCCTGTTCCCTGTCCAGAGCTCAACAGCTGCCGTTAGCACGAGCAGGAGCAGAGGAGGTGTCACCCTCCAGCACCAAAGATGGGCAACAGAGCTGGCTCTGATGCAAGAGCACTCTTAAAGAAGGAAACAGAAAGGGGAAAAAACAGTAAGAGCCAAGCCTGTTGAACCAAACTGAGCCTGCAGCTCAACCAGAGCTGCTGGCAGCTCATCCTGTGGAGCTCGTCTGAGGCAATGCCTTGAAATGTCATGGGTCTGCTCAGCATCTGCTCGCAGGCAACGTGAGCAGCCTCAGGCTCCCGGGGCAAACCATCCGTGGGCAAATCAGGCTGGATGGATCAGCTGGGCCAAGTCTGGCACAACAAGGGCAAAACATCCCCAACACGATGCCATCCCCCACAGAGCCCCCTCTCCCCAGCCCCTGACGTGTGTCCTGCATTGCCTGAGGGGTGTGTGGCTGCCACTGACAGCTCTCCTGGGCTGCTGCAAGGTGGGAGCATTCCTTGACCTGAGGAGCACCAACTCCATGTCCCATCCTGCCTCCGTGTGAGGGACGGGAAAAGGCCATCAACAGGTGACATGAGTCACTGGGAAATGATGGTCTGATGGTCAGGCAGGGAGAAATAAAATTACTGTGGAAACAATCACCTCACGGAGCTGCCTGGCAGAGAACAAAGGAAGCGGGTCTGGGTAGGAACCCGGGGACAATGGTGGCACCAGCTGTGGGGACAGGGCGAGCAACAGAACTCAAAAGTGAGCTTTTTCCTGCCTGCTGAAATTAGAGAACAATGAGCAAAACCTCTGTGGTAGGAAAGGAAAGCAGCTCAGCAGGAACACACAGCTCTGGCACCCAAGTGCTTCCAGTAGACCAGCAGTACCCAGCTCCTCCCAGCACAAACTGGAATTCTGTAATCCCAAAGTTACTGGATAGGAAGGAACAGACAAGCACAGAGAACTGAGTGCTGTCACATTCTGATGACTAAAAGCTGGAACACTTGAACAGTGAAAAGCACCTTCTGGGCTCACAGTGCCTCGTGCTTGGTGAGCAGGTAACAGAGGAACGCTCTGGGAGTCAAGGGTCTCTTTATCAAACTGATTTTTTAACGAACAACCTTGCAACGATGCCAAGAGAGAGCAGAAAGCTCCCAGTCAGCACTGCACTGCAATCAGCGATTAATTTGTTGCCCGACGCTTTGCTTGCTGCCCATGACAGAGCTCATAAATCCTCATTTTTATTGATGTCCTGGCTGAGGGGACACGCTGGAAAAGGCTGCCTTGTGCTGCAGGTGTCCTGAGCAATCACCTTGCAGGATATGACAAACTGCTTAGAGGCTTTGGTAAAGCCTTTTAATCATTTTATCAGTCTAATTCTTGTTTTTATTGTCTTTGCTGTAAATTTATGGCAGCAGCTCAATTTGCATCCTGCTCTTTCTGGGAAATGGAGTGTGAGACTCTCCCACGGCAGCAGGGCAGAGGCTGTCACCTCTCAGTGTCACAGCCGCAGCAAAACACAGAGCATCTCCAGTGCCACCAGCAAGGTCCCAGTCAGTGCCAATGAAACTGGGGCCCCTTCCTGGGTGCTGGTGTTCCCACAGTGGAGGGGGTGACATGAACTAAAATTGTGCCTGTTTAAAAAAACTCAGAAATTTCCTATATGGCAAAGAGCTGGAAGAAGGAACCAGTACTGGGGGAAGGGAGACTCTACCGGAACAAGTTTTCAGCCATCAATGTCTGCTGGACAAGTCTTTAAAAGCATTAAAGTCTGGGTATGAACAAGTCTTAAAATTTGGATCTCCAGCACCTAGAACTGTGACTGAACAGATCAGTGCCTTTACATGTTGGTATCCCAGGTGATACAACTCCAAGTTCCTTGAATGTCTCCTCTCAACACAAGTGACAATTGTATCTTATTAAATCTGTCATCAAATCGCAGGTCTCTGAAACAGTGCAAGTCAAAGAGAAGCAAAGGAGGGGGTGTTTCTGTACAATACCCAGTGGAGCTGAGGGAGCTTTTTACATAAGAAAGGTGTTATTTCTGCCACTTTGAGCAGAAGGAAACTCAGGGAATTACTGAGTGCTTTCTCATCCCACTCACTATCTTCCCAGCTTCCCCAGTACACTCCAGGACAGCCTGGCAAGTGGCTGTGACAGAGCACCAGGCTCGGGGCTGTGGCTCAGGGAAGGGGAGCTCCATGCACAGGGGTCACTGGAGGGAACAGAGGTGTCTCCTGAGGAATTTGGGATCCCCTTTGTCGCCAGCTCTGCCCTTCCACCTGCTCTGCTCACATCTCCCTGTGCCAATATTGGCACTAACGAGGCCACAGGAGGCAGCTCAGCCTCACCAGAGGCTCTGTTATCCTCACAAGCCCCACAGCAGCTCCCTTCTCCCAGGCTCCAGTCCTGCCTAGGGACCCTTCCTGCTAATTGGGGTGCAGTGGGAAGGAGGATGGTGCCAGGAGGTGCCAACAATCCACAGGGTCACACGTGCTGGGCCTCTCCAAAGACCACCCAGAGCCAACCCTGCTCCATCAGTGCTGCTCAAAAGGACTGAAGTCATGGCTGGGAAACAAGAGGAAGCAAGGAGAGTCCTATCAGCTTACCTCTGAGCATTAACACAACCATTAATTACCACTTGCTCATCAAGCTACAGCTTAATGAGAACCAATAGAGATGGGGCCATGACCTTTCCTCCCTCCCTGCACACTCCTTTCCTTACACCCACCCTCCAGCCATGATCCCTGGTCCTGCCTGGGGCAGATGCTCAGAGTCACTGCTGGGACAACTCATCAGCTGTGACCAGCTCACAAATCTGAACGAGGCAAGAATTCCATGCTTTTGTTATATTTAGGTGTTCCTAGTTGTAGGTATCACAGAATCCCAGAATGGTTTGGGTTGGAAGGCACCTTAAAGTTCATGTTGTTCCAAACCCCTGCCACAGACAGGGAACCTTCCACTAGACCAGGCTGCTCATATTATTATAAAAATGCTTTGTTTCCAAGCTGTGATTATTATTTGCTGCATTTATTGGCCAGTGCATGGCTATGAGGGCTAAGAGGGATCCTGCTGCTGTTTAAGGTATTGCAAGTGATACTGGCCACCCTGCAACTTCTGGGAAAAAGGAGATGGGAGGGAGGAAATGTGTCTGAAGCCTAATGAGGATACAAGCACTTGCCAGATTTTAATTTGAAATACTTTCTTTCTTTTCAACTATATCCTTCTCCGCTGGGCTCTGCAAAGAGCAGAGCTGGACAATCGAAGCTGGGAGAGACTAACAATGGAGGAGGAGTGGAGAGGGGAGTGGAACCAGCCTGTCTCCTTGTACTCAAAATGAAACACGATAAAGAAACAAATTGCATAAAGGATGACTAACAAAGACAGCTTTAAAAATCATTTCAGGGTTAGTCTTCTCAGGTTCACAGCAGGGACAGCAAGAAAGGACATTTGGTTTCACACATTATGTAAGTTTTAATCCATCTCCCTTTCAAGTTCTCCAGCTGCTCCTACCACGTATCCAGCCACCCACACCCCTCGGGACTGCCTGCAAGCATCCCGACCCCCAGGCACGGCCACTTCTTTCTTTACAACCACACAGAGCTTTTACAACGGCTTTGAAAAATCTGTGAATTCTGCCTGGCCCCTCTGCACGCTCCGCTCCCCGTGGATGTGAGGGAATTGCTTGCCTGCTATCTGTGCTCCCAATCCACCGGATCCCTTCTGCAGGAGCATCAGGGCCCAGAGCAAACAGCCTTCCAGCAAACCGTGTCACCGTGTGACTCCTGCATCCTCCTCTGTCCCCACGAGCGCCAGCGGGAGCGCCGGCCGCTGCGTTCCTTGGCGGCTGATGGAATACAGAGGTTGGCTCCAGGCGCAGCTGCCCCGACCCCCACAGGCTGATTCCACAGGAAACAGCGCAAACATCTGCACCACCGAGCTGCCTGACAGACCTCGGCAGGGCTGTGCTCCAGCACTCCAACCTTTGGAAACGCGGCACTCCGCAAGCTGCCCTAGCCCCAGCAGTCCCCACTAGCTGAAACAACGTGCTGGGAGGTCTGTTTTTTCCGTATCTGCTCCCTGTCCCTTTTGAAAATGCAGTTTATAAGATTGTAAAGGTCTAGCTTTTCCAATCTGGATCATCCACTCCCAGAGCAAGCTCACAAAGGTGCAGGGAATACTTTGTCATTGCAGTGCCATTGCACTTCGGCAGATCCTGGTGAGCCACCGAAGAGAAAGGTAAGTGGAAAACTACCAGGCACTTACCCAAGCCTCCACGGGACAGGGAAATAAGATCAGGAGAGAAAAATAAGATCAGGACAGAAAAGCAATGCTGAGGTGCCCAGGAAAGTCAGCTGCTCCGGGAGCAGGGCGAGTCCATCCCCCGGATCCCTCCCTCGGCCGGCTCTGCCCGGTTTGGGTTCAGCTGCTCTGGAACCGCTCTCAGACGCCTGGACTGCGAGACTTCCTCTGCAGCTGATAGTGGGGTTATGAAAGTAAACTGACTATTGCCCTTTGTGAGGGGAGGAGGGGGCTGGGAAGCTCAGCCCCTTCCCTTCCTTTGTAATTCAAGCCGTTCCTCGAGGCTCAGTGTTTTGGAGGAGAGGCATCTGCTCCCAGCCCCTTCCCGGCTGCCGAGGAGCTCACACCGGTCCTGGCGGAGAGCCAGGCTTGAGAACGGCACTCGGAGTTTACATGACAAAGCAGCTCATTCCTAATTAAACTTCATACAGCATTTCTCTGTCTCATACATAATTAGTGCAGATCAACAAACACAGAGGTAAGAAGGGAGAGAGTTTGAGTACGGGCTGATCTGTCTGCACCTCTGATTAATTTTAAGATTTCCTCTTTATTTATGCAGTAACTATCTCCTATCACTTCCAAAACATTCCGTATCCACCATCCCTGCTGGGGGCACTTGGCCTGACGCCACTGCCGAAGGCTGGGCAGCGCTGGGAGCAGGGATGGGAGCAGGGATGGGAGCAGGGATGGAGGAGGGATG
>WEKY01036719.1:250999-307072 GCA_013390045.1 Picathartes gymnocephalus
GGATGGGAGCAGGGATGGGAGCAGGGATGGGAGCAGGGATGGAAGAGGGATGCTGGTTGTGTCGGAGGAGAAGCCTGTCAGTGCAGTGTCAACATCTTTCCATAGGCAGCTGCACCAGGAGCGGGCAGCTCTGATCTTTATTACTTCCTGAAGGCAGTTAATCTTGAAAGCTCAAACTGTAACTGCTGTCAGCTTAGCTCGCAGCCTCCTTCTGTTGGTATTTACAAGTCACATTTTAAATTGTGAAGAAGTCTAGGCATACGGGAGTTTGTCCACAAACCAGACAGACAGGAATTAAAGCACATTCTCCTGAAATCTGCCTGAAATCTAAACTTTTATTATTAGCCATCCCCAGTGAGATAATAAACTCTAGTCCCTGACAGCAACATATGGATCTCATCTCCACTGTAGTCCAATATTACAATAATCCACAGTGACCTGGTAAACAGACTCAATCCAACAGATTTTACTTCACCCTGTCAATGAGAAAGTTCTGGGATGTGACAGAAATAAAGAAAAAAAAACCACCATGGAATATTTTGTTTAATTTCCCACAACTCCCTATGACTCTCAAATACGTGTGTCTGTATTGTTCTAAGACACAAGGGGCTTGTTTTTCTTCTAATTACACTGGTTCAAAGTATTTATTCTCACTTATTCTCCATGTACATGAGCATATCAAAATAGGAATTGACCCAGCATCAAATATTCCCTGTTTTAGGAATTATTCCAGCTGCTCATAACACAGAAGGTCCATGAGAGCCTGGGAGAATGTATCCACATGCAGGCTTATCTCTTCATTTCAGACCATTCATCATTCCTTGCCTGGAAGCAACAGTTAATTTACAACAACTCAATGTCAAGATGGCAGTTTAAATCCTCTTGAGGATTGCCCCAGGAGAAGATTTTGTCCCAGTTCTTCTGCAGCCTCTGTAGAGTCAGCCTCTTTTGAAGTCACTCAGTTTTAGAGCGTGATAGAAATAAAGAAAGAGTGAAGATCTGCTGGTGCCCATCCCAGCCCAAAGAAGGATCATCTCTCCACAGGTTCTCTTGAGATTTCAATAGGGACAGAAATTAGAGTCAGAATGGTTTGGGTTGGAAGGGACCTTAAAGATCATGGTCAGGGACACCTCCCATTACTCAGAAAGGAAGAATATGGCCAGCCAGAAAATCCTGCATGTCATGGAGAGGATTTCGTAGGCTTTATAGTTTTCTCCGGATACAGATTTACACACCTCTTGCACAAAGTAGGAGATACTTCCAACTTAGAGTGGAGGAGAAGGACCTGAGCCAGCACCAACAGACTGGACCTTTCTGAAAAGGCCACATCACAACCAGACCTGTCCCCCAAACCTCCCAAACAGCAATCCCAACAAAATCCCTGGGGAGAACCCTCAGAGCAGAGCAGAGTCTCGACATCCCTTTCTCCCCTTTGCTGTCTCTGATATTTATTTGGATTCAGCTTTATCTCTTCATTTTAAGGACTCTCTCACAATGTTTTAGTGGTGTCAATGGCCCTTTTACCAAGGACAATCTGCATGGAACATTTTGGAAAGCCATGATTTAAGAAGCTGCAGGTAGCACGGCAGAGTGGCTGACGAGCCATCTCTGGAAATCAGAAAGTGTCTAAAGAGGGTGTTTACAAGCAGAATGCTGCTAAAAGTCTGCCTTGGTTGCAGATAACAAGGCTGAGACAATGACAGATTTCCTTCCCCTGGCAGCCAAGAGCAGCTCCCTGTGATTGCCTTGCCGTGTTTATCCAGGATGCTGGGAGAGAGCAGGCACCAAATATGCAATTAATTGGCAGTTTGCAAGAGCATATTGCCTAAAGATAAACAGAGTGGGTGATCGTGTCGTATGGAAAATGGCTGAGTGCTGCAGATGTAGTGTTGACCCAGTTTAAAAAAAAAGAAGGTTTTTTTGTTCCTTTGAAAAAGAAATGTACTGAAATGAATATTTTTTTTCTTTTTGCATGGTCCCCCTGGCCTTTGGATATTTTGTGTACGTAAGCCATTCCAGGTTCTTCCTTAACCTGGAAGTACATAGTAAATTATGAATTAGCTGAAAGGTTTTCTTGCTGACATCAGAGGAGCAGGGGGCACATTGTGCCACAGTGTTGATGGCCTTCACTCTTCCCAGAGGGTGTTTTGCAAGCAGGAGAAGACACAGCTGCTGGATCTAAGTGGGAATCAGGTGTGTGGAAAGGGACAGAACTGCCCAGGACAGTGGATGTGGAGACCAGGTCTAGAGAGAGGAATGGTTTTTCACAGAATCACAGAAAGGTTTGGGGTGGGAGGGACACCTCCCACAATCCCAGGTTGCTCCAAGCCCTGGCCAACCTGGCCTTGGACAATTCCAAGGCTGGGGCAGCCACAGCTTCAGGGAGGATCTGGGCCAGGATCAGGGGCTTGGCAAATGGACAGTGCTGTGAGTGGGAGGGACAGGCTCCAGTTTCCAAATACAGATGTTGTCAGACAAAAAGGCACAAAGATGACACAAAACCCAGAGTCAGGGAAGGAAGCAAATGATACAGGAGAAGACTGAATGCTACTGAGGAGCTCGGGATAGGATACACACTGTGGAAAATAGGCTGACATGATCAGGGCAGCAGCACAAACCTGTGGATCAAGTGCAAGGCACAAATGCTAAAGAGAGAAGTTCTCACTTTCAGGAGACAGAATTCATTAGGAGGAAAGCCCTCAATGTAGAATTTCAGACTTAATGTTCTGCAGCGCAGCACAGCACTAGCAGGCAATGAAAATCAGTGCCCTCACAGGACAAAAGGACACTCTCCCCTCTCATTTTTTATATTCAGTGCTATAAAACTCAAGCCCAAAGCATGTGACAGATCTCTCACTTCATTTTACTGCGACCACACTGACCTTACCAGCACTGATCAGACCCAACAGGAAAACAAGTCACGACCTGGCAACTTCTTGGCAGGGACAATGCACAGAGATTGTATCTGGCCTGACCAACGTGAGGACACCAAAAATGCCTTGACAGGAATTCCTGATCCCATGGAGAGATTGCTACAGCAGGTTTTGACTTGCTGTTCTGCTGGATCCTCTCCCTGTGGCCTGGGCCCAGGCTGTGCACAGAGTGGATGGGGAGCACTGCACACTCCACAGGTGAGGACCTTCCTTCTTCTACACTGAGGTGATTCCAGGTGAATTCTTCATGCAGGATTCAGTCCAGATTTCCTTTGAATTCCCCCAAAGGCCAGGCCTCAAGGAGGAACTGGAATACCAACATAGGAGCTTGGTGTTTCAGAAGCATGGCAAAAATTCAGCAGCTTTTAAAAAAATCTTTTTCTTTTAGATCAAAGTTTCTGTATTTGGGTACCTAAAATTAGCTAGCAAAATAAGTGACATTTTATCCAGAGATGCAAAATTTCCATTGATTTTAATGGATTCAGCATCCCAGAAAACTAGGCCACTTATTTATGTACCTACATAAGCAGTTGAATCCCTAACTTGAAGGAGCCAAGTTTGTAAATGATGACCTTATGTTTTAAAAATCATGAGACAACTCTGCATGCATCAGTCTGTTATTCCCTTTATTTCTGTCAGCAAGGCTCATTCAGAGGTAGATTTAAGCTGTAAAATGTGCCTTTAAAGTTTCCTGCAATAAGGTCTCCTCTATTTAGCAAAACACTTAGGCATAGCTTAATGTCTTCCTGAAGAGAAGCACTTGAGTGAATCAAGGCTAACAGCTTCCTCACAGCCCTCCTTGAGATGAGGAACGAATCTCTGTCTCCCCACAGAAAATTGCTGATCCTGATGGGAATGGCTCAGCAGCCTTGAAGACTCTTTCTGCCTCATCACTTTACCCCAGGAACAGACTAATATTGCACAGTACTTGGGTCTACAAAGCACAGCAAGGTAACAACACTGAAAAAGCCACTCCACAGGTGTCCCAGGCCAGGCTGAGCAGGGCTTGGAGCAACCTGGGACAGTGGGAGGTGTTCCTGGCCATGGCAGGGGTGACACTGGATGAGCTTTGAGGTCCCTTCCAACCCAAAGCATTGTGTGATTGCAGGATTCCGCAGGGATGTTTGGGACAAGGTGGAAGGAGGGAAAGTGGCAGCAAGAAGCAGCAAAACCCCAAACAAGAGGTGTCCCTGGGGAGGGCAGGTGTAAAGCAGTGAGGCACTGTCCCTCTGCTGATGCCAAACCTCAGCCTGTTCCTTGTCTTGTAACTTATCTCTGCTAATCCTGTGCCAGTGGATGCCCCTCAGTAAACTGCCATGTGGCTGCTCAAGGAAAGAGCTGCATAAGTTACCTCTGACTGCTTCAAACACTTGGCAGGAAACAATAGATAAAACCTGACAGCACCTTCACAGTTAACAATGCAACCCAATGAAGTGAAATACTGCTCTTGGAAATATTGTGACAGGTACCCATGGATTCAAATAAATGAGAAGACGTGGTGGGGTAGCTTGGGCTCTGCAGTCCTTCAGCCCTGGCTGTGAAGAGAAGTCACCAGATCTTCCTTCCTTCTGTCTGCTCTTGTGTCAGGCTGGTTTGGTTACACAGCACTGAATGCAAGTTCGTGAAAGTACAGAAGTTAAAAAATTTCCCAGAGAGGAGCTAGAAGGAGTTGAGCTCCATTCTGCCACATTTTCACATCGCTGCAGCTGTTTCCAGCAGGAGTTCACCACTGGAATGACACGGACCATGGGAGGGGAGCAACGGGGGGAAATCCTGAACTTGGACAAACGCAGGAGCAGGACTGAGCTGCCAGCAGGAGCATTTGTGTGCAGTTGGTCACAGGGACAGCGCTGCAGGAGCTGGGCTGGGGGCTCCTGCCCAGCTCACTCCTGAAGGCACTGGCAGGATGTGGAACCTCGGGAAGAAGAGTTACTGCCACTGCAGGCAGCCACAGGCACTTTCTATTTTCCTTTATCTTACAAATTGCAGCTCAGAGCCTGAATTATTCAGGGCAGACTCCAGTGACAGCTCCTTGGAGCAGGGGGAACACAGACACACAGATGGCAGCTGCAGTTTTCCCCTGTGCAGGCGTATCCCGATTCCCAGGGGGGTTTGCCTGGACAATTAGCACAATTTGTTAAGCAGGCAGGAGGCAGCGAGGTGGAGCACACCGTGCTGGGCACGCAGACTGGGTGGAACCAGCTCCTCTCCCCGTGGTGTCCCCAGAACAGAGGATGATGAGATGTCCTGGCAGGGGACAGAGCCCAGGATGGACTGGGCTGGTTATTTGTGGTGTCACCCACTGGCTTGGCTAAAATAACAGAAGAGACCCCAAGGAAACTAATGATCAAAAGCACTGCCAGGGAGCTGCTCCCTGTTGTGATCTTCCTGTAGGCAAGGTAAGATTGTCTCGGTGTGCCGTGGGAGGTTCTGTGCACGGAGCACGATCAATAACTTGATGATAAATCTCTATACCTATATCTATATCTACACACTGCTGGCTGTGACACAGCCCCGGGTCACCCCTCACAACAAACTTTCTGGCTGCTGGGTCACCCTCTGTGCTGCCAGCCTCCTTCTGCTTTGGCCACAATGGACACAAAAATAAGGCTGCAGCTTTCCCAAGAAAATCACGGGCAAACAGAGCATCTGGACTTTGAGGCAAGTTAAACACTGGGAATTAATTTGGTTTCCATGGTGAAGGACTGTGAAGTTTCACTTACCCTTGGAAGAATGGGACGTTTCCATTTTCTGGCCTCAGGTAAAAGTGTAAAGAAAATTACATCTGGCTGGAAGTGGAGACAACTGATTGGGAGAAAACTACAGAAGGAAATGAAGGGGGGAAGTGCAGCTCCAGCAGCACTGCCTGAGTAACACTACTGTAATGGATCCTGGCCAAATTTTTGTTATTACCTGTCCAACTCTTTTGTGACCTGTGGTGGGAATGTGCTCCAGCAGCTCTGAGGAAACAAACAGACAAATCCCTGCAAAGGCAGGAGAATGGGAATTGTGGTGTGTGGAGCCAGCACAAACCCACGCAGGGCTCAGAGCCCACTCGGAGCCCTCTGCCCCAGCCCCTTGGGCAGATTCTCTGCATCCCTGGCCACCCTCTCCCTCTGCACACAGGGAGTTTATCTCCTCTGGACAAGCCTAGAGAGGGAACATTTTAAAAAGCATCTGGTCTGCTCCCAGCAGTCCCTTCCAGCACCAGGATGAAGCATTCATTCCTCAATACTTTCAGCTAAAGCTGTTCAAGGGAATGTGAGACGTGCCAGGCTCTGTATTTCTAATGGGAGCTGACACTGCCAGCACTGAGAATCAGATGGGAAGAAGTCCTCAGACAAGGAGACTGATTAAAAAACATAACTGACACTGGCAAATAGCTTAAAGGATTTAAAATCCCCAAAATAAAATCCATCCTCCACTCAAAAATAAAACACACAGAAAATCTTTACTTTTATACAAGTCAAAGTTAATTTAAAGGCAAGGAAATACTCTAAAGGTCGTATGGACCTTTCATGTACCCATACACCTGATAGTCAAGCCTCTGTTTTCAAATTGCACTTGAAATTAATTCAAAATTTACAGATGTTTCTGAACTCATTAAACTAGAACTTCACAGGAGAAGGCAAATAGGGGCAACTGGACCAGATCTAACATCATTTTCTGGGTGGCAAGAGGGAAGAATCCTCCTGCCTGGAGCACTGAAAAGAGACCAGGAACTCCTTGGAGCAGCTGCCCTTCTGCCCTGCCCCAAGTCCTGCAGCCCAGGCACCAAAGGCCCCGGAAATGTTCTCAGTCCCAGATCCAGCCCCCACAGGAGCAATGGCCCACAGGCAGGGGAGGCTCGGGACTGGCACAGCCTGGCCCCACAGGACACCCCCACTGCCTCACAATTCCCTGCATGGCACAAACGTGCCCACCACGAATGGCACCAGTTTTGTCTTTCAGCATGTTTTTCTCTCTGGGTTAACCAGAACTCGTGTTCCATTCACAGAACAAAATCATTCTTTGGGTGAGAAAACACACAGCAAGCTTGAGTGCGACACTGTTGTTACCACACCCCAGCCAAGATGAAAGAAACAAAAATAATAGTAACCAAAAGTTTAAAAACATCTTCATGCATATGTCACTGTGACAGAGATTTGCATGTTCATCTCCAAAACTGGGTGGAAAGAGTCTTAAAATATTGTTTTTGCTATTTTAACTGTAAATACAGGAAGCCTTTTCTGTCTCTACCTACTCAATGACACCATTTCAAGACTTTTTTTTTACATTTTCATTACACAAAAAGGGGAAAAATAGAAGGAAGGAAAGAAATAAAGTCCTGGCTTTTAACTAGGGAAAACTCAAAGCAGTCGAAGTTATAAAACAATTCTATGAAAGTGGGGGATATTATTAGCATGCAGTGAATCAGAGGAGGTTCTGGAAAAGCTGCACAGGGCAAGTGACTCTGTGCTGTGGCTGGAGCCAAGGACAGCATTCCAGGAGGGAATCTCTCTGAACCAACGTGTTTGAAGGCTGCAAACAACCTGGATGTTCAGTCTGGTGAGTCACAGCTCTCGGCAGCCCATAAAGACCTTTGTGTCTGCTGTCACCCTGATTAATCTCTCAGATACAGCCCCAAAATGAAAGTTTCAAAGGCCCCTGGCTGCAGCACTGCTGGGTTCCTGGGGAGTTAATGCTCCAAACCTGCCCCTCCTGCAGCCAAAGCTGCCACTGGCTCCGAGGGACAGGAGCAGAGGGCATGGATGGAGCTGGAGCTGGAGCTGGACTGTGCCAGCAGCTGCCTGGTGTCACCCAGGGGACTGTCCCTCACCAGGAATACCAGGGGCTGCTCCTGGGAAGGAGCTCAGGAGCTGGAGGGACCAGGGGCACTGGAATTCCTGCACTGATTCCCTCCCCAGCAGCTCAGCCTCAGCCCAGAGTTTTGCTGCAGCTACCACGCCACAATCCACCCCTCCCGTGTCCTCCGGATGTCATTACCAAATAATAAATGAAACCACTTGGAAAGAGGGAGAAAGAACCTATCTCCAGTGTTTTGGAGCACAGTGAGAGGCCAAGAGCAGTGGCAGGCACGAAAGGAGAAGTCTGAGGGCCCGAGCTCTGGGGAACAGCAGCTTTGCAGTGTCACACAGACAGGTTTGCCTGGCACTCCTGCTTCTCCAATGGGCCTTGTTTCACTGGGACTGAGGGTGGGAGAAATCTGCTTCCATCAGTTTTCCTGCATTTGGGCTGTGGCAAGTATTATTTCTTAGAGGATGAGGCAGTTTATTTGCCAGGGATATTTCTAGTGCATTTATTTTGTTGTTGTTGTGAATTGGGATTAGAGGCATCTCCTTCCTCCTGACAGTTGCTGGCAGCATGCTGCAAAAATATGATTAATTAAAGTGTGACTATGAATCCACTCCGAGGCTTAGAGTTTTCCTCCTCTTAAGACTAAATAGAGAAAGGGCCACTTAACAAAGTTCAGACCTTGAAGCAGATTTCAAAGTACACTCAGTAGAGCTCAGCAGTTTAGCTCAGCACAACAAGGAGGTTCAACCTTCAATACTTAAAAGCCACGAGCCCTTGGAGAGAAGAGACTTCTGCTTCTGGTCCAATCCCAAACACAGAAATAAATAAATAAGAGATAAATAACCAAGCCACGCTCAGAAAGGACTCCAGCAGCACAGCAGAAATACCCTGCTCACGTGGGGGACTCCTCCTTAGCCTGTGTGACATTTTTACCTTTGTAGGCAGCTCAGCCATGGAACACACGCAGTCCTGAGGTTTTAGATTAAAACAACACATTCTGGCTCTTGCTCTGCAAGAAGCCATTGGAAATCCTGGAAGACCTTCAAAACTGAGCAGTGTAGTACTTGAAAAAGAGACACAGCTTGACTAAATTGAAAAATCTGAATTTCCTAACATGGACTTAAAAGGTGCTACTGAATCTTTAATGACTGCAAGATAGAGCTGGCTCAATCCGAGCAGGGCTCAAGGTCTTCATTTGAAGACGTCAAACTTAAAAAAAAAAAAAAAAAAGAAAAATGTCTGCTACATTCCAAGGTCACAAAGAGTTCCACGAAACTCTGTATCTCTCCCAACTCTGACTTCCTAAATGACAGTCACTTGTGAATCCAGAGCACCCACTTCAACCGAGCATAATTAGCTGGGGAAGGAAAACACACCAGCCTAAAAGAGTCCTTCTCTAACAAGAGGTTGAGAGGGGCAATGTGCTGCACATACAGCTGGAAAATGGGGCTATTTATTTATTTCAAGAGCACAGAATTCCTATTCATTAAGTGTTACTTTTAAGCTGTTTGGTACCCACAGTTTTCTGACTGACTGATAGCTCGGAGGGATGGATGGAGAGTGGGAAGCACGGTTTTGTTGCTCACTGGTATCCATGGGGTCATTCCCAGCACACTTTTCCAAGCTCTCACACTAATTCCCCACCACCAGTATTATCTTCAACCCCCACAGTTAGTTCCTCTGATCACTAATTCTGGTTTAGATAAGAACCCAGGCTACAGTGAAGCACCTGAACAGATGAGCTGTTAGGCAAAGCTGTAAATTTAGACGGTGCAAGACCAAAAATGTAAATTTGAAATTAAACATTTAAAGTTTGGGTGAGGGTAAAAAAACTATCTAAACTCTTTGAAAGACTAGCCATTATTAGAGATTATAAATCTGCATACTAATTTATGTGATTGCTATTGACATTTTCTTTCTAATTCAGCTTTTAGCCCTTTAGTTGCATGCTCTAGTTAAGAGCATTGTGATGTGCAGAAGGCTTAATCCAACAGAAACCCCCAAATACGCAATTTAAGGATCTCAGGTTCATTAATAGTCCTAGGAGCAGCTTGTTTAACAGTTTATTTCATAGGACTGAGTCCATGCGAGACACTGGGGACAGCAGAATTGCCTTCCCACAGACACCCTTTGGAATGTCCGTGCCAGGCTCCAGTGGGGATGGAGCTCCTTTCAAGGGCATTCTCCACCCTCCATCCATTTACTGGACAGGTAAAAACTGCAGAATCCTGGAAAGGTCTTTTTCCCAGAGATCCCAGCATGATCTGTCCTCTCTGCAGGCATTTTGATAAAACAATGAAATGAATACCCAAACACTCTGCCTCTCATCAAGCATCGATTCACCTACTGGCAGTTTCAGTAATAAATTAGATCAATGTAATTATTGTGTGTGCACACAGATGTCAAATCACAACCACTATGATCAGATCAGCTGGGTGTTTCCTAGAAAAACAGTATTTCTCCATATTTGGTAAAGGAGAGAAGGTGCATCTGCCCATCCAGAACCCAGAAGAGACAAGTTTCCCAATGAGGTTTTGACACTGTGTTTCATGGACTAAGTCCTGGAAATAACTGATTTTACTCTGGGAAACGAATGCATTATTTTTCTACTTCTGTGCTCTATCCAACCACTTCCTCTTCAACAGATCCAACTATAAGAAAGGCCAAAAATTCCCCAAACTTCTTAGCTTTCAATACACTGGAACCAGTCGATATTTTGTGGGCACAGTGCCCATCTCTGGTGTTGAAAGGCAGCAGCTGAGCTGACACAGACCCCAAAGGAAAGCACCAAGACCCCCAGAGAGCAAATCCTGTTCCCAGGCCAGCACATCCCCACAATAGGCACCCAGACATCCTCCCCCTGCTCCCCCAGCCCTCCCAGTCCCCCATGAACCTCCCTGCTCTCAGACCCGCACTGGGATCCTCCGGAGCCACTGGGAAGCAGAAGGTGCCTGTTGGCTGCCTGACTCCTCCAGCACATCCTCCAGGCAGGGCCAGCGCTGGGGAGCTTTCCCTGCTTCTCCAGGCAGCCTGCTCAGACTGACACGTGGGGGAATTCCCAGTGCCTGGATGCCTGCATCTCCCCACCTTGTCTCCTGTTTACCTGTCAATTATCCACCCGAAATTCTTGCACCTCCCCCCTGTTGACAGCTCGGAAATACACGGTTATGAAATTCATCCTCTGTTATCTGTCAGCGACCCAGATAACAGCACTGCCTGTGCTCCACGCTCCCTTCAGCATCTCAGGAACTTCTGCTCATCCAGCCAGAGCTGCTTCCCAAACTCCAGATCTGATGCTATCAGGGCTATGTTTAGATCACACATCAGGGCCTCGTCAGACGCCGTCCCGAGGAGCATCCACCAGGGCCTGAGCCTACTTTGCTGCCTCCAATTTAGCTCGTTAACCATTCCCAAAAATTAGTATATTTTAATTACTGTTTTCTGAGAATTGGGATTATTTTCCTTCTAAATATATTCGTCTGATTATCTCCAGGATGAAATTCATTTGGTTAATTACCATCTTTTTAATTTGTTTAAGACTGTGTTTCTGTTTCCTGTGCTGTAACACCTCCCTGCCAGCTCTGCCTGCATTTATTCAGTGTCTGACACATTCCCATCTCAGGGAACAAGCAGAAGGTTTCCATAAAAAACATGCAGTGCCCTGAGCCTTGCAAGCAGCCTGTGATCCCACCTGAAATCCAGGGGAAGGAGGAGCAGCACTCACACGTGGGGCCCTCTCAGCCTCCAACTCCACTTCCAATCCATGCACTCAATCCAAGCCCTCCTGGCAGACACCCCCTTTTGTGATACCTCATTCATCTGCCAAACCCCAGCAGTTTTGTGCCTGGATTATTCCACTGGCCTCTTATTACTACCCCAAAACAGCAATAGACAAATTCCAATTTCATTACGAAGATCTCTATTCCAGTCATTGATGTGTTTACTGGAAGAACCCAAATGTAATTTTATTTCCAGTTTTCTAGGCTGTCCCAATAATAAAAAATTAAATCTTCCATGGCTAATGCAAACAAGACCAATGGAGACATCAGGAGAAATTTCAGATATTCTTAAGCCAATAGAAACATTACCCAAAGGGAAGGGTCATGGCACCTAAATAAATTATATACCTGGGCTTGAACTGCAGAAACACCAGGAGAGCAACAAAAAGCTTGGGAAAAGATGTTTACATGGAGAACAGTGACTGTCCCAGCTGGGTGGACATGGAGCTTCCTCTCCTCATGACCTCAGCCAGGCTGATTCCCCTCTCAGTTTGCAGGGCTTTTGCAATGCTCTCCCAGGGCTGCCTCGAGGCCCCTGGGCTGCCCCAGCCTCAGCTGCACCCACGTTTCTTTTCCATGCCAACATATTTCCATCTCACTCAGAAAGCTGTTTGTCCCCTAATAGGGCACATTTTCCAACCAGCTTTGTTGTTCTGCAAATTATGGGCTATAAAGAATTAATGGTGGAATATAAATCAATTTAGTTCACTGAGAGAGTGTGTGTTTTATGTGGTAGAGGTTTTCAAAGAAAAGTAATTAGTTGATTTGGCATTTTAGTCTTCAGAAAAATAAAGCTTTTTTTCTCCTAAGAGGATGTGTTTGAACACATAAACATATGCTGCATTTTCTGAAACTATATTAAGAAATATTATTTATTGGTTAGATGTGACTGATAACTATTTCTATTGTCTCAGGAAGATTCTTTGTGATAAAGATTTCACTACGGGGACTGCATTTCACTTTCCAAAATGCCTGACTAGAGGCTTTAAAAAAATAGCCATAGAGGTGCAGTTTGCTTCTCTCCCAGGGATGCCCCTGTCTTCCCCAGGTGGTCCCTTCTAGCGACTGTTTCATGGAGATTCCATCACCTGTCCCAGCAGCTCATCCCTCCATGGCTGCCCCAGGGATTGTCCATCTGGCCACTTCCATGAGCAGCATACAGGCACCAGGGAAGCACAAATCCTTCTCTGGTGTGAGGAGCAGCCCGAGGAGCTGGGGCAGGGCTGTGATGATGGAGAGCAGCAGCCGCCTCCCGGGGAATATTGCATAAGATGCCTCTTCTTTGCGATTTGTTCTCTCCCTGGCTGCAGCCTGAGTGGCTGAAGCCAAAGGCCTGTTCTGTGCTTTGTGAGAGAATAAGCCTGTCCCACTGGTGAGTCTCATTTGCCCTCTTGATGTCTGTACCACACAAAAAAGGATTCCACCTTCCTCCCTTTGCAGAATTTCCCACGTTAACACCCTGGGTGTGTTCAGCAGAGCCCAAGCAAAGCCAGCCAGCCACGCATCCGAGGTTGCTTTTCCCCTGCTCCCCCAGAACAACTCATTTAACAGCAGCACAGCAATTAGAAAATCGATATTCCATTCAGACACGACAGTTTTGGCTGCAGCATTGCTTAAGGAACATCTCTGGCAGCCTCATCTTTACCTGGACAAAGGATGAGGCAGGAAGGACACTCTGGTTTTGGGAGATCTGATTGATTTAAGATGATTTCTCTTAAAGCCCACACGGTATTTGCAGACTGTTTCAGGTACAGGCAGTGTGGAGATGACATTCTCCTAATAAGCAGCTCAATGCCAGGAGTGTGTGTATAAATCCAGCTGCAGAGAAATGCAAGCTTGCTTTCTTGTTTAATATCACACCACCCACCTGAATAAAACAGAGCCTGACACATGTCATAAGGAATTACTGGAAGAATGCAAGGCCCTTAGGCACCAGAGCCCCATTTGTATTCCAGTCGTATTAACCAAAAATAAAATAAATAAGTAACAATCACATCTTTGCCATGAAAGGATTTTCCAGCCATTCAAGCACTTACTACGATGCTGATACACACTCCTGAGCTGGAAGTGCAAGGGCAGCAACAGGGAGGGAAACAGAGACAAAGCAAAGAGCAGAAATCACAACAGAGAAATTAGTGAGTTTTGCTGCTTTGGAGTTGGAAGGCTCAGCCTGGCCCAGTTCAGCCCAGTCCAGCCCAGCTCAGCCCAGCTCAGCCTGGCCGGCCCTGCTGTCTTCGCCCAGTTCTATAATTAGTATCAGTGATTATTCCAGCAGGATTCAGAACCCTGCCCATCTGCAGAGTCCAGGGTGGGAGCAGCCTGCTTTGTTTTCATGTTATTTAAAATAAGAACTGTAATTGCCAATTGTTGTGGTGGAAAACCACTCCCTTATGGAGACAGGCACGATGGAAAGCACTGTGTGGGCCCCACCTTTCCGAGCCACTAGGGAGAGTGGGAAAGCCAAAATTCCCCAAACTCTGAGCAAACCCACCCACCTTCCCCAGAAAAGTGGAAATCAGATATATGGTTACTAAATTAAGGAGCAGGGACTCCTTTTGCAGGGAACACGAGCGCTGAAAGGCGTCCAACACCGGCTCCCGAGTCCATCCCACACAGCAATCCCTGGTTTGTTTGCCAGTGGGTGATGTTGTGTAAGCCAGAATTATGCAATCTCACAGTTTAGCACTGAGGATATTCCCAGCTTGTTCCAGCTCAGCAGCAGCAGCTCATGGCCATAACAGAAAAAGCCAGACTTTTTCCACAAATTTATTGACATGGAATAATGTGACCTCTTGTAGCACGGAAAAGGGCAGTGCAAAGATGAGCTCTGGGAAAAGGGGCCACTGCTTGCCAAAATTACCAGCAGTGGACTTGTGGTTAATGCAAAACGAAGCCAGCCATGGCAGGCACATGTGGAACCTTTAAACTTGTCTGTGACGAGGTTTCTATAAATTGGATGCCCTGACACAGCAAAGTGGGAGCTCTGTGGCCTCAGGAACTGCAAAACAGCTACACAGAGAGACTGCACTGAGAGAAAACATTTCCCAGTGCACTGTTTGATGGGAATGGTAAATAAAATCCCTGGACAAAATGGCCCATCCTCAGTCACCATCACAAACTGCTGCATTTGATGACTTTTTTCAATTGGGTCATTAGTCACCCAAGTAATTTTTCAACAAAAAATATGAAGATTTCTCAGTCGATTTTTCAGGTCAGACAAAATGAGTCTGATTTTGAAGATTCACAAATAGCTGTACATCAATGGTCAGATGCCAGGAACAGCTGTAATCACTATTTCAAACTATTTCATCTCCAGAGGTATCCAATGGGTTTTGAAGATCTCTTTATGGTAACTCAATTTTAGAGCTGAAAACAGTTAGGAAGAGTCACTTCCTCCAGTGTATTGTACTGACACCCAAGTGTTGTTCTTTCTGTAACAAACACCAGGAGCACAAATCAAATTTAATCCTGTACTCTTTATGCACTGACATTTATGGAAAGAAAAATGTGTCAGAGGAAGAAAAGTGTCCACAAAACCCCTCATGGCTGAGTGATGCTTTCTCAGCTCATCGGTGACAGGGGCTGTGGTTTCAACACATCCCAGGCAGGAAATCAAAGTGCCAAGATGCAGGTGATAGAGCACAGCCTGTTCTGGGAGCTCTGACACTGCTCCAGCCTGGGCTCACTGCAGGATGGAGAATGCCATGGGCTCATTTGGAATAAAGCAGGATAACAGGCTGGGACTGGTTTGGGTTGGGAGGGAGCTTAGAGATCATCCAGTGCCACCCCTGCCATGGGCAGGGACACCTTCCACTGTCCCAGGTAGCTCCAAGCCCTGTCCAACCTGGCCTTGGGCACTGCCAGGGATCCAGGGACAATCTGTGACAGAGCCTCCCCACCCTCACAGGGAAGGATTCCCTCCCAAAATCCCCTCTAACCCTGTGCTCTGTCACTTTGAAGCCATTCTCCCTTGTTCTATCACTACACAGCCTTGTAAAAACCCCTCTCTTAAGTGTTTAAGGGAACTTGATATTTCCAAAACCTTCAGACTTACGATTGGACTGGTGGAATTATTTAGGTCAAGTCATGCTTTGCATGTTAATTGCAAAAAATAATCAAATCTAACGTGAGTTTCAGAACGCCAATGCCAGGACAGCCAGCCCAGGAAATTATTGATGAGCTTTCAGACAGGACTGCAGCAATTAAGAATCACTTTTATTTGCCTGAAAGCAGCCTGGTGACCTGAGTCCTGCTGTGAGGTAGAGAGAGAAGATCCCTGAGCTGTCCTTCAGGGCCACATTCACACACAGGATGGTTTTTTTCCCATTTCTAGAAGTTGTTATTAGAAAATATCACCATTCATTGCTGAGGTTCCCGGGATGCAGCAACTCTCATTACACCTCAGCCTTCTCAGCACAAAGTAGCCATGGATAACCTGGATGGATTTGCTGCAGCTGCTGTTCCAGAGGCTGCACTCCTGTTCCATGGGGGGATTCCCATCATTATTGGCTCTGTTATTTTATATCTCATTTCTCTGTGTAATACTGACTCCAGATCCCTTCATTTTAACAAAAGGATGTGTTCCTCTGACACGAGCAGGGATGAGGAGTCTCAGGGATGGAGAGGGATGCTGGAGGAAAGGCAGCAGGTCATGGTTTTCCTTAGGCTGAGGGCACAGGAGCCCTGGAGCCTCTGTCCCTGGGGGAGCCCTGGAGCCTCTGTCCCTGCTGCTCCCAGATGCCCAGAACAGACTATTCAGAGCTTTCAAGGAGAACAGGTGTAGAAAAGATGTTTCTTCCAACAACATAATAGTGTACATGAGCAAACACACTGAGTAGGGAATGCCTGAAAGTGATAAAAACCATGGAAAACAATTCAAGGAGTGTCTTTAGCTGGAAAAGACAAGGAGATGAAACAGGACAAATTTTCAGCAAATAATGCACGGTAAAATCAGGAATGAACTGCCTGTTTCTATTTACTGTCTTTTCTAAAATGGCCAATGAATAGATAATAAAGATGAAAGATAACAGACTTTAATAGATTAAAAACTGTCAGTGCTTTAAATTATGTATCAGGCAGTGTCTGTTTGTGGAACTCATTGATATGAGATGTAATTGAGACCAAAAACTTCACACCACTCAAACAGGACTATTGTTATTTTTTAAGACAATGAAACTTTTTCTGTTGTTCAGAAGAGAGAAAAAAAGCTCTTGAGTCAGGGAATAACAGGGAGCTGGCCCTGGCTCCTTGGCCACCCCTTGGACGTGCTGGAGTCCCTGTGTTCCTCCCTCCCTCGCTATCAGTGTGTAACTGAGGCTGTGTGAGAGGTTGGGACCACGATTAATAAAGTGAGGGAGAGCCTCAGCATGAGTGACTTTATCTAACAAGGGTGAGACACCCTGTACAGACAGAGAGCTTCAGATATAAAGGCATCAAGGCAAACTTCTCTCAAGTGTGTGTCAGAGCAGGTACAAGAGGGCTGCGATAATGAAAAAAAAAGACAAATAATTCTTTGCCCTTTTCTTGCAGGCTTCACTCAAGGACTGGAATTGCTCTATGAATACATATCACAGAGCTGCCAACAGGCTTGGGAGGCAGCAGTGTTACACAAAGATCACAAGCCACGCTTAAGAGAGCAGAGTTAAAAAAGAATCCAATGTTGCAGCCAGCTGATGATTTTTCCTATCTTATATCTTCTGTTAGAACATGTTTAAACAGAATCAAAATTATTACCTGCTCTGTAGGGCTCAAATGCCCGTGTAAATGAAGCTGGGAGTAACTAGTTAGAGGAAGAAGGATTGAGGAGATTAATGTGAGCTACACTCACTTCCCTAGATGGCTCAGAGAGCTTATAACAGAATTGGGATGCTGGAAAGCAATTAGAAGAACTAACTTAAATAAATCTCTAGTGCTGAAGGTTTGCCAGCACATACCTCTAAATTCTCCTCTGATGCAACCAGGCCCCTTCCTCCAGGGATGTTCTAACAACCTCTCAGACATCAGGATAATTATTGCAAAGTGTGACCCAGACTGTGGTTACTGGTATAATCAAAAAAACCCTCGAGGTTTCAAAATTAGACACAGTCTCCCCAGTGGAGCAGAGTTCCCAACTCTTGGTAACAGTGGTGTAATGACTAAACTTCCAACGACGCTGACTGTGAGGGGCACAGCCCTGCTGGCCTGGGGGTGATGCTGGGGCTTTGGGGCTGCTCACCCTGAGGAGTTTTCCTTCTCCCAGAGAGGATTCCTGGCAAGGAGCACGCTGCAGGAGTACCAAGGGGAGATGAGAGATAAGGGCTCACAGAATCACAGAATATTCTGAGCTGGAAGGGACCCACAGGGATTATCCAGTTCAACTCCTGGCCCTGCACGGACACCCCAACAATCCCACCCTGGGCATCCCTGAGAGTGTTTTCCAAACCCTCCTGGTCCTCTGGCAGCTTCGAGGCTGTGACCATTCCCTGGGGAGCCTGGGCAGTGCCCCACCACCCTCTGAAGGAAGAATCTTTTCCTGAAATCCAGCCTAAATATTCCCTGGCAAAGCTTCATGCCATTCCCTCAGGATGGAGAGAGACAACATCTAAAGGCTGCTATGGAGAGAGCAGGATATGGCTGCTGAAATCCCTGCTCCAGCAGACCAGGCACTGCTGTTCCCTCACACCATTTCCTAAACAAAACATGTTCCTCTGATATTTCAACTTCTCAAACTGAGTGTTTGATCCCTTTGGGAAGCTTAAAGACTGCAGTGGATTTGCTGGTTTCTGCACAGGGAACTTCCACTGCTGGGGTGTAAATCCTTGCTTGGTGCTAACACGCAATCTCCAATTTAAGCAAACAGGGAGCAAGGGAAGAAATTAAATACTAATTACAATCCAAATTGCTCCATCTTCCATCCACCCCCTGCCAACCCCGCTCCCTAATCCATCAGGTCTGAGTGATGATCAGTGGGGGAGCTGCAGAGGGTTCCTGCAGAGCCTCTGTGGATGCAATATCCCGTTCAGGAGGGGCACTGGCCTTGCTTGGTGCCCAGGATTATGCCCAGGAAGAGAGAAACATCAGACTCCAAGATGAGCAGTAGCAGCTCTGAGCCTTTCATTCCAATCCTCAGAGCCAGGCATTGGCTGCTCTCACCAAAAGACTTTCACATATAAATCCTTCTCTCTCTCTCTCTCTCTCTCTCTGTGTATTCCCATCATCTAAAGTGCTACTGTATAGCAACAAACACATCCCTAATGGAACAAATCTCCCCACACAGCCAGGACAGCAATATATTAATAATTCAAGGTACATGGAGCCGAGTTATGTAAATCGTTTGGGATCTGCAGCAGGCCCGCCCTGCACAGGGATTCCTACGGAGAGGCAGCACTGGGCGTTGGGATGGGGATGTGGGAAATCCCCCCTGGACTGGGGGGGACAGGGTACAGGACCAGCTTAATCCCAGAGACATCTGTAAACATAAGCAAAGGGCACAGCCTGATAGAGTAACTCTGGCTTTCTAATTCCTACTGCATTTCCATCCTTCGGAATGAGGGAATGCCACCCTCCTGCCCATTAGCAATCACACACAAGGCACGCCACAGCCCTTTCTCATATAATTACTTATATAACACACGTGGATTAAAGCTAAATTCATATTTCTGGCTTTAATTCAAATCAGTTCAGTATTTTTAAACAAATTACATTTTAATTCCAGCTAAAATGCATTGGTTTAATTCAATTAAAATCAGTTCTTGCCTTTTTTTTTTTTTTCATCACACCTGACATGAATTGTGTGGAAGAGAACCTAAGTGAGGCATTCTGTAGTTGTACTGAAAACCTGAATTGTAGACTCTGCCAACCACATCAGCAAGATCATAATATCACTATCATAATATATCCCTAGGTGAACGAACTACTTGAATTCTCACTAATAACCATTTCAGAGGCTCTATATCCTAAGGTTTTATTAAAGAATATGGTAAGGAGGAAGCATATTTTTTTCCTCAATCTGGTTTTTCCTTCCCTCCCAGCTGATGGATGAACTTGACAGAGTTATTTGATATTCACGAGTCCTGAATATCATTACAGGCAGGGCTCTGTAGGAGTCAGAGCCAGCAGCGAGCTCCAGCTGCTGCCTCCAGCTACAATCAGTGGATTTCAGTGCCTGAGCACTGCAATAAGAACTGGGATAACAAGGAACACACGTCAAACATCGGCGTCTCCCAGCTCTGAACAAAGGCTTGGAACCCTTCCCCACCTCACTTCCACGTTCACTTGCAACTCTTTGTCCCTCACACAGGGACAAATGGAGGTTTTTTTTCCAGTCGAGGTTTTGCAAGGTTTCAATAAAGGGCAGAGTGAAAGTTGGTTTGAAAAGTTTTTTAAAACATTCTTTTCTTCCTTCCAAGAGAGAAAGCCATTTATTGCTAAAACTAATTGCCACTAGAAATGACAGAGTAGAGGGCAGCAAAGTGTGAGCAACATGCAGTGGATCTCTCCTAGATGGGAAATTCCATGGAAGATGGAAATTGGAGGCAGATTGGACATTCCTCCCCCAGGCCCACACAGCACGAGGGGCAGAAACTGAGAGTGCAGTTACATCCCATTATATGCAGCTGCACATGCCAGAAACAGGGAAAGTTCCTGCTCTGTCATCTTCTTGCATCTCTGCAGCTACAGGAATGGGTTCAGTGCCCCAACCAAACAGAAAGTCACTCAAAAATAATCATTTCTCATGGAATCCACTTGCTGCCCTTCTCGAGACAGTGTGATGGGAAGGGGAACATGAGAGCAGGAGGCACTGGGCTGGGGAAAGCAGGACTGTTCCTCTCAGTGTATGAGTGAGGGTTTCATCAGGAGCAGTTTAACTGTGTGCCAGAATCACAGAATCCCAGGCTGGTTTGGGTTGGAAGGAACTTTAAAGCTTATCTGGTTGCACCCCCCTTCCACAGACCAGGTTGCTCAGGGCTGTGGGAGGTGTCCCTGCCCATGGCAGGGGGATGTTTAAGTCTGGGATAGAAGTATCTAAGGATCCATTGTAAAAAGATGATAATTAGAAAAGCAGAGAGAAGAGTTTAGAAGGAACAGAAAGCATCCTCTGGTAGAAAAGCTGCAGTGATGGCATTTTCTTTCTCTTTTTTCCCTTTGAGGTTATTGACATGAAGAGTAATGCTAATGTAATTGCACTGAAATTCATGCACATGAAAACCTCACCAGGGCAAAGTCAGAACAAATGGTCTGTTTGGAAACAAAATGTTGATGCAATGGAGTAGCAGTATCTGTCTTCGACCTGAAGAGTATCCTGACACCACGGGCCACAGCAGAGCAGAACTGTCACCCTGGCTCAGTCTGTGCTCCAGGGACATGAGCAGAGCTCGCTGCTCGTACCCCCGAGGTGAGCACTGCTGCACCACCACATCCCAGCTGCCAGGCAGTGGCCACACGAGTCAATAATGTGTATTCAGACTGGCAGAGCAGCAAAATGAAAGCAAGCATCCTTGTATCCATTAATCAACGTGATCCTCGGCCAGGCAGACAATGCCTCGCGATTGTCGGCATTTCCCGAACATCCCTCACGCTCTAACCATCTGCAGCTGGAATACAATGCTTTGATTACAAACGTCAAAAAGATAGAGCAGAAAATTAACTTCTCCTTATTTAGTAGGTTTGCAGAAATGTGGCTTCACGCTACACTAATTCAGTGCCCTCGGTATGAAAACTCCCCATTACGATGTCTCGTCAAATTAGAGCCGACGATCCAACGATGTCATCTCCCTCCTCACACAACTCTCTATTTTGTAATTAAGCAGGACAGGGAAACAATGGCCTTGCGTATAGAGAAAAGGTCAGGGATGCAAAACATATTTTTGCAAGCTAATTGTAAGATGCATGAAGCCAATTATCCCAGCAGTGCTGCATATGCCGAAGCAAGAAGGATTTTCTAATTTTGCTCCGTGACTCTGAGCCGAGTCAAGGCGGCGGCTGCGCCCCCTGGGGCACGGGGCTGTCAGGAACCAGCGAGTGCAGAACTGGGAAAAAGGCTGTGAAAATTCTGCCATGATGCTATGATTCCACGAATATCATTCCTGCCTCTAAGCCCTTCCCCTGACATTTATTATAACTTGAAGAATTACCAGGAGTTAATATAGTCTTTACTGAAAGCTTTAGGCATGACCCTCCTGTTCAATTAGGAAGTTGGTTTGGATGTGTAGGATAAAGGAAAGTGTTTCTGTATTCCTTTGAGAATGGGGAATACATTTACCTCAGGCAGCCTCTGATACAAGTTCACAGGTATCTGCAGAAGCCAAATTAACAGGAGGAACAGTTGAGACCTTGCTGCTGCCTTGGGAGAAGCTGAAAGGCCCCATGTTGCTTTCAATCCAGCTCTGTCCCTCTTGGAGTTATCAAATTATGATTCTTTCAATGCCTCCCAGAAAAGTCCTTTCAAAATTCCCTCCTTCCATTAACAACATTCTCCTTTTAAAAATGTCTAAACTTCTTGATACCATGAGAAAATGAGGAACATCACAGTTTATGGAGAGAAATGGTAATTTCTTCCCGCATCTCTCCTTCAAAGCAGCTCTTTCTGATTTTACTCCAGCCTCTTAACACAGCCACTAATTAGAGATCAGTAATTAACCTTCAAGAAATATTTTGCAAAGGAACCCCATTAAAAGGGTGATTTGCATATTCCAGGACAAAGCAGCCTTGGTATAAATGCAGGTACTATGGGAGGCCAGTCTGAATGCTGAGACTGTCCTCGAATCTTGATTTTCTGCTGAAATCTGTTCCCTGCTGTGGGGGGAGTGGGGACAGGCACCAACCCTGGCACGAATGCCATGGGCACTGCTGGATGCTCCTGGCTGTGCAGGATGGTTTATTCTGCATTTCAGCCACGGCTGATGGGGCTGGATGGTTCCCCTACACAAAGTGCACAGTGTTTCCTCACAACATCCTCATTACAATCAAAACCAGAGCGCATCTGTCTGCAGTGTGGTGTCAGTGCCACCCTTCAGGGCGTCCCCACTGGTGTAGGTTTTCCTACTCAGCCAGCTTCCCTGGATAATGCCATTGAAGCAGGAGCCAGAAGAGGAAGCAGCTCTCCAGCACTTGTTCACACAGATCTGAAAGCCCTCCATGGTTCTGGGGTCTGTCAGTGCCCCACTTCTGCAGGATGAGTCACTGCTCTCTCCAATTCCAGAGGAAATAGAGCAACTTCTTCATCCTTCACCATGCAGCACTCACCAGATTCTCACCAAACTTAACCAATTTCATCATGCCTAAAAATATTTGGCATATCAGGTTTGCTGGGAATAAACAAATCAGATCTCCAAGAGCTCCCAAACTAAGTTTGCTGCAGGAGCACAGATGTTCATCAGTTCCTGGTGCACCAAAATAAGCTTTGTGCACGTGGAAAGCCCCTACAACAGACAGCATGGGCACTACAGTAGGAATTAAATGCACAGTAATGCACAGTACATGACTTGTACAATTCCTCTTCCCTCTAGGGGTTAGAAGCAAAAATTTTGGATGGGCTAAAGACAAAAAGGAGTTTAAAGAGGAAGTCTCAGTAGTGCAAGTTGCTGCTGTTATTAACGCAGGGCTGTACCCCTTCCAAGGCTGAGGCTCATTTAACAATCAACCATATGCTCAGACTTTTGTAGTGCCAATAAAAGCTTAAATAGAACGCTATCTCCTGGAATTATAAAAAAAAAAAACAAACAAAAACCTTACAAAATAATCACGAATGTTGGTAGTCCAGAGTCCCTTAGCATTAAATGGATTCTAGGTACACTGAGGAAAGGTGTCCTCAGCAATGATCAGTTCAGGGATTACATCCGAACAGAGTTACCCAGAGTGCCCATTTTTCACCAAATCAAGACAATCTGAAGGGATCTGTCCCACACAGTGATACTGTGGCCCTGCCCTCTCAGTGCTGTGTAAAATCACCTTTGCCACTACAAGAAAACAGTCAGCAGTGCATCCCCAGCAATAATTAACAACTGCAGCAGAACAACCTTCTCTCCCTTTCTCTGGCTCTACTCCCTGTGCTCCATGCCCAACCCAGAAATTTTCTCCATCAAAAATTTTGTAGGAGAAATGTGGGTCCAATTAAGAAAAATCCATCTGCCAAATGCTTGACTTGTGGCTGATTCCAGAGGCCACTACAAAGCCAAGCATTCAGCGCTCCACGATAAAAACTTAGTGAGCTGCTGCAATAAATCAGGAGGCAGGATTTGTTAGCAAAAAGCCACTTTTTGGAACCCTTTTTAGCTCTAACAGGCAATATGACCAGCAAACAAATTGAAAGGAACACTCATTCCACAATCCTCCTTTAGATCTCATATTTACACACTCTGATTGTACCAGACTCATGCACCTCTCATACAGAAGGTGAGTTACACTCGCTCTGATTCTGCTTCTTTTACTCACTATCAGTAATTGTATCACTGTTACTATAACAGGAAAAAAACAATATGCACAAGACTGGCAAAATTTGGCCAATTCCATCCATGTGAACCCCACAGTAATTTAGTGAAATGTATTTGTTTATATTCTCTGCCCCCCACACAAGCCACATCCATGTAATTATCTGTCTGAACATGCATGTGCACAGTCCATGTATTTCATATATTCATCTGCAGGATAAGCAGGACATGCAGGGAAAGAAAAAGAAAGGAAATAAGAGGCAGGAACAGTCCCTATTTAGATACAAAGAAGTCAAGTAACAGAAGCATTTATGATCTACTGTAGCTCAATATTTCAAGCTGGAGTGTTTCGACTGCATTTACTGCACTATTCATTTTTGCTATGGCATTCCCACAAAAACTGGCCCACGCTCCAGAATAGAACACTGTTATAATGGTGACTTCCATGAGCAGAGGAGTGGTTCCTGAACAATCAGCTTCCACACAAGATGGAGTCAAGAATCAAATATTTAAGAGGTGAATATTCCAATACCAAATGCTTCTCTGAAACAGTTCTCAGATTACAAGCAAGACAACCACAGCAGAAAATGCACAAGAATGATCTGAAAGACCTGAGCTCTTTCATATACATTGTGCACACACAATGGGATGGGAATGTTCAGGAAGATAAAATTATCTTCTGTAACCAAAGCCTCGCTGCATGACTGAGAGGCCCAGCTGCTGCTTTTCTTTCACCTCTCTGAGAGCAACAGTCCCTAAGGCCAAGCTCTCCTGCAGAGGACTCCTGCTCACCTGACAGATCTGACACTGTGATGGCAGCGAGGGACTAAGAGCCTGCTGTCAAAAGCCTCTGAGTCCCAGTGTCCTGCAGCTCAGGGATGTCTGGGTACCACAGAGGAAGTGCATTTTTGAGTGATGCCTGCCCAATAGAAGGTCTAATCTCAGGTATCATGAAAGTATCATTCATTCTCAGTTTCTCATATAAGCAAATCCTTGGTTATTCAAGGCTGCCAAGTGCCACCTCTCCTCTAAGCCACATTTTAAGCTGCACACGGCAAATGCACTCCAGCATTCCCGGAGTCTCTCTCAGGAGAAGTTGCAGTACATCTGGCTCTCGGGAAGCCCAGCCAGCTCCAGGGCTCGTGTGCGGGAGGGCAGGGAAATTACAAAGCTTAATTTGGGAAAATGACTGGCTGCAGGGCTGGCCGGAACAGTTAATTCCCATGTCCATGTCCAAATCACAGAACGGAACAAAACTCATCCAGGTAGGAAGGAAACCTTGCCTAATCTGCCTGTTCTTCGAGCAGAACAGCAGCACCGTAGGCACATCCCCGGCCACCCGGCTCCGCTCGCTTCCCTCTGGAACACAGTGCCCTACTTCGAGCGTTTGGGAAAACTGCAGCACAGGAATCGAGTCAACTCTGCCTGCCCAGATAACAATCCCTGAAATCCTGCTCGGCAACAACCAGCACAACTACTTCACTTGCAGAATCCAGAAGGAAAAATCTTTGGTCAGGTAAGGAAAAATGCAGACTGACAATTGTTGTTTGTGAGCTTCAAAAGCTCACAGCCCCTCCAATGAATAAGTACAGCTAAAACAAAGTAAGTTGTCATTGCCTTTCAAAGTGAAGCATTTACTCAATGGGCTCTCAATTCTGGTGTATGAACCTGCCTTGCTCCAAACTGATTACATCAGGGTATGTCCAGCCTGGAGGAATTTTCGGCTACAGACTTTTCCTGGCACTTCAATATTTCTGTCACTCCCCAAAATGATTCGTGTCAGGTTGAAAGATCTTCCTTTTGGAAGCAAACCACTGGTTTGTGGTTGGTAAAGGAATCTGTTTTCCCCAACCATGACCTTGATCTGCGCGTGAATTTACCTCGAACGGTGCCTGTCTGATGCTCACACTGACATAAATCCACACGGACATAAATACACACAAATCCACTAAAGAGCTGCTCTACTTTCTAACAAGCTGAAGAATAAACCCAAGTTCTCATTTCTTTTATTTTGCTTGCAATTTGCTCCAATACTGCCCACCCCACGTGAAATGCTTTATCAGATCCATCTGCACATTCCCTGCAACACATCCCTCCTGGACTGAGCTCCTGTCATGGCTCAGGCAGAAGCAGCAGCTCCGGCCACACGCCGAGGCTCCATCTCCGTGTAATGACGGCAGACAACGGCGGGATGGAGACGGATGTGTGCGAGGGGGAGAGAGGCATTTGGGGAGATTATGGTTGTTATTGTTCCACGGTATTGTTCGTACCGTGTGTAACCCAGTTGCGATCGGTGCAGTCCAGTGCGGGAGCATCCCTCCCCTCCCTCCCTCACCTGCATCAGTCGGCTCTGGCTGCTGCATCTCTGTGCTATTTATATGCTGGTGCATCCATCTAGGATTTATTGGGGAAGAGAAAGCAGAGCAGTCAGGCTTCTCTGCACCTGGAATTTAACGTGGAAAGGAAGGGCTTGCACCGTATCCTCAGCAACAAATTACAACTACCCCTCTTGCAATTAACCAAGTCTACTTCTATCAGAGATGCAGTCCTTGTTCTGAATAAGATAAGCAATATCCTAACAAGAGCTGGAAAAAATCAATATCCTCCTTCTCTCTCCCACAACCTCCGCGAAACGTCCCCTTACCTTTCATGGTCCACACTCCTGAAGCCAGGTAAAATGTGCCGGAAGCTGCTGTTCCTATCGAGCTTCGGTTGGCTCTTTGTCCTTTTGATGGAGCCTTTAAGCCGACGGCTGAGGAACCCCTGTGGGGTGAGACAAGAATACTAAATTACAAGGCAGAGGAGAGCGAGGAGCGGAGCCGCCCGTGCGGCCGGGGCACAGCGTCCTCGGCAGCTCCCGCATGAGCGGCGCTGGCAGCGCCCGGCGTCAGCCAACATCTGCTGCCGGCGCTCCCAGGCCGGGGCTGCGGCGCGCCAGACTCCCCGAAGCCTCCGTTGCCCTGGCAACCATCAGCTCCCATAAAAATCCCGTCTGGAAGACGAGGCTGGCACATCGCAGCTCCTGACGGGAGCAGGGGCTGGGCGAGGGTCCGGCCGCCCCAGCCCAGACGCCACCCACGCCGAGCCGGTGGCACCCGGGGACAGCTCCGGTACCTGCTCGGAACCGCCCGGATTCGCGGCCATGGCCGGCACAGCCGGGCTCAGGTGTTTCGGTTACAGGGATGGAGCTCCATAAAGCTCGTCCTAACACCGCCTGTGAGCTCGGGGTGCAGGCACCACCTTAGAGAAAGAGAGACCCTGGCTCGCTCCTTCTTCTCCGCCGAGCCTCCTCCCTTCATGGAACATAAGTCACGGCTCCTGGAGAGCTCCACAGCAAAGCCAGCACTAAACGTTTTAATAGCAAAGCTTCTAATGTGTTATTTGCTTATTGTTAGGAGTTAATGTTCTACATAATCTGAACATTACATTTAATCTCTCCGCTAAATAAGGCAATAAAAGTATAATACTGCTGTGCTGGCCGGCATCTACAGCGTGTGAGAATGCTCTGAGAGGGTCAAGCACTTTGGCCAGAGAAAGTGGGGGGGATTTCAAAGAGAAACCAGGATTTTGGGGTGAAGCCTGAAGGCGTGTTCTTTCTATGGACCATCACACTAAAGAAATAGATCAGCTTCACATAAGCAACTCAGCAAATCCCTGCAGAACCTGAGGTTCTGCAAATGCTGATTCCCTTGCCCAGCCCCAGGAAAGGGGGAAGATACCCACGGATCAAGCACAGATCCTGACATCTGTGAGGCAGGAAACGTGAGAGTGCGAGAGCAGCATCCCAGCCATGGCCACAGTGCACCCTCTGCTCCAGGCAGAAGCCTCAGGAGTTTCTCCAGTCAACATACAGGAATGGAACCTTAGCAGCTCCCTTTTATAAATGAATACCTTTAATATGTCTTGCAGGGAGATAATCACAGTCTAACTTCTATGGAGCCTGTCATTTGTTGATGCCATTTAAACACTCCTTCCCCACCTCGGGCATTCATGGCTCACATTCTGCATAACCTCCCCGGGCACTCTGTGTGGCTTTTGCTATGGAAGTGACTTTCCTGTTCGTAAGTGCACCAAGAATTTCAAACATCTTGATAACCAAAGGTGTTTCACATTTATTAAGTGCCACTTTACTTACAAACGAGCTATGTAACATGCATTCATGTGAACTGAATATTTCTCCGGGAGCTATTTGCATGACTGAAATTGCAGGAGGTATAAAACACAGGCCATCACATTGTACACTCTGTCATCCTGCACAAAGCCAACGTGTGAGATAACAAAGGCCTTTTCAAAAGGGTTCTGTCCCTGAGAAATACCTTTAGAGAATTTTATAGTATAGAGAAACATGGCTGTGAAGAGCAAATTTGAGGATTTGTATTATCTAGAGCATTGTTAAGATATTTCCCTTAGTACTTAGACCTTAGCCAGCCTTCAACTCATCATATCAGCATGGTATCAGCCCCAAACTCATCCTATCAGTGTGGTACCAGCCCCAAACTCATCCTATCAATGTGGTATCAGCTCTCCTCTCACTGGACCAGGCTCTGCTTCCTGCTATGGACATTGGCCAATATTTGTTGTGAAGGGAAATTCCAAAATACACGACTGGCCAAACACCTGATATTGCCCTAAACTCCTCTGGTGAGTAAGTTTTGGCCCAGGAGGGAGAGATTCGAGTTCCTTAATCACTGCCAGCCCACCCACAAATATGTCCTCATTTTATCAAGCCATTTCTTCAATCCAATTTTGAACTCTGGACAGGGCATTCATAAGGAAAAATCCAAATGCCTTCTGCAGCCAATGGTGACATTTTTCTTCCTCAATTGTGTATTCCACATCTCCACAACTGTTCCATGATTCGTGCAGGATTTGGAAATTAGAGTTTAGGGTTGCAGCAAGACATTGCTTTCCTTCTGTTCCCCATTGTTTTTACATTTGTTGCCACCAGAAGGAGATCACATGGAGCCATTTTCCGTTTTCATTGCCAGCTTCCTTGGGAGAATGAGATGTCAGAGATTTTAATGCTGATAAATTATGCTGCTATAGTGATACTTTGCACCTCCATAGTGCACACCAGAGATCAGAAAGCCTAATGTGTGAATTAATACCTTCTGTAATTTTTAGATGGGGTAAGAAAAAAAGACAGAAGTTTGTCTGTGAAAATACAAGAGAGAGATTCTGACCTGGGGTGTGACTGCCGAGCTTTCCTGGTGAGATCATAAGGACACGATCCATTTCTTCTTCATTTATGACTTTAAACAACATTTGATTCGGATCTCCAGACAAACAAGGCTAATCCCACCCTCTGAGCATTGCCTGCTCCTCTAGCTGAGCTGCACTCTTGGCAGTTCCAGCAATTAAAGCACTGCCCTTTGCGTGCGTGTTCTTTATGCACTTTTAAGTTTATATTGAGAGCTGTCTAGGGCAGAATTGTGTCTTCCTGTGTGTGGGCAGCATTCACCACCAGTAAAAATATCTTAGCAAAGATTCAACTGAGTAACTGAGAAAGGTTTCATTCAGAAGTTCATAGTGTCCATGAAATGACAAAAAACCAGAAATCTGCAGAGCCCAAGAATCCCTTCAGCTAGAGTAAATCATGAAATGCCCTTTACAATGGAAGCAGAGGTACCAGCTATATAAATTCTTCCCTGCACAGCCTAAGGTCTGAGCAAGAGGAGATCTTTTAGGGTCTTTAGAGACAATCATTGTGGTCGAGAGTACGGCCCCATGCAATCCCTGAAAGCCCACAGAGCAATGAGACACAGAACTCATCAAGCCTGGCAAGAAAAAGGGATGAACCATGGGATCACAGAGTGGTTTGGGTTGGGAGGACCTTAAACAGCACCCAGTGCCACCCCTGCCATGGCAGGGACACCTCCCACTGTCCCAGGCTGCTCCAAGCCCCATCCAGCCTGACCTGGGACACTCCCAGGGATCCAGGGGCAGCCACAGCTTCTCTGGGAACACGCAGAGCTCCCACTGAGCACTGATTTCACTTTTCAAGTGCAAGGGCGTTGCTCTTCTTGCTTTGTTTCTGCTGTTTTGCCTCTGACATCTCCAAGCCCAGAGTACAATCGCTCTAATCACAAGAGCTGACTGAAGTCATAATAAGACACAAAGAACGAAGGCAGAAGAAAACAAAACAAATCCTGTTGAGGAATGGCTTAATCACAACCACAGCAACTTCAGCTAAAACAGGATAGCACAATTCAAAACAGCACAATTAAATCTGCCGTGATTTGGGCTCTTTTCTTACATATTTGACAAAACCAAAATCCGATGCCATCATCTCACTGCCGACTGAGAAAGGTGGGACTCTCATTTAGATTTCTCTTCCGTATCAAATTTGGCATTTTCAATTACTCTAGAACCTGGAAATAATCTTATATTCTATTATAATGTTTGAATATTTTTGGTATTATCATACTTTTAAAGCATATGTGCAAACCCATCAGCACCATATGCCTTTGAGATGCAGGAACTGTAGAATTCCACACACCCTGGGGCAACACGAAAAAAACTAGAAAGGAGAGAGAAAAAGGGAGGGGGACAAAACTGAGCAGAGTGTTAATGACAGCAAAATCTGGAGCTCCTGTTTTATTAAACATAAAGTAATGATGCAAGTCTTGTGTCTGGAGCTGACTCCCACACCAATAATGTTCACTCACAACAAACCCACACCATAAAGTTATAAAGGTAAAAATTCAGCACCATGGAAACACAATAGAGATAAAGTTTAAAAAATGATATATCAATAAATCAGGCTGGATGCCACATGAGCAGCTTTCTTTGGAAGAGTCGTGGCAGCTCTCTGTATTCTCTAAGCCAAGAAAACAGGGAGAGGCCAGGTCAGTGTGAGGGTCTGGCCTGGGGCACTGGGAGGGCACTGGGACGGCACTGGGAGGGCACTGGGAGGGCACTGGTCAGACAGGAGCACAGACAAAATCCTGACTTCTCACCCCAAACCCACACAGAACAACCCCTACAAAGGCAGATCACAGGAACTACTGAACAGATGGGGTTATTTTTATAGTTCTTCCACATCTTTTTGTTTTAGTTCAAGCAAATCTCAATTCCAGGGGACATGAGAGGACATCAGGATTTTTTTCACTACTCATAATAAGGAAACTGCTATAAATAAGTGTTTGCTGTGAGTACAAGTGTGTAATGCAGCCTTTCACCCCAGGTCTCCATGTCAGGGGTAAGATATAAAACTGAGAGTAAATATTTTCTACCAGACCCATCCTTATTCTGGGCTTTACAGTTTTTATTTTTTATATTAAACTTAATTTAATTCTAGAATTAGTTTGGGGTTTTTTTCTGTTCCCGCACAGCACATGGAAATACCCTCTTATTGAGGCTCCGCTGAATGGATAATTAATATTTGCATTTGTGAAACAAGCAGAGCTGTGCCAACAATAAGCATCCTTTTACAGCCATAAATGTTCCAAACAAGTGAGTTTACCCATTTCTACAATTACCAATGTTAGTCTTAGCTTTCAAAATAAAAGAGAAACCTCTTTGGGGGAGCATCTGATGCTGCTTGTTACTTGGTAAAGACATCTAATGCACATTTTTATCCTTCTCTCTGTAGAACACGACTGCATTGAGCTACCCCAAGAATGGAGAGCCCACAACAACCCTGAGGGTGAGTTCAGGCACCATTTGTGTCTCTCAGAAGCCCAAGAACAGAAATAATTCCCCGAGTGGTCCCTGGCACTGAAGCAGGGCAGGAAGGAAATTTCTGTACAGCACTGACCTTTATGGATGAAATATTTTTCATCTGTTCAGTGTTAGAGGCACAGGGCTGGAAGGGTCTGTAGCCCCTCCAACACTTCATATATCATTTATTTCTGTCAGCTCTTTTGATTTGAACTTTGGAGTTATAAGTTGCTTTGCCATCCTGCAGTTCTGCTCCTGTCAGGTGTGATGAAGGGCTCTGTTCAGGTGACCTGGCACACGGCCCCCATGGAATTCCCTTCCCCAAAATGTGCATTTCCAGGATACACGAGGCCTGCACAGGGGCTGTTCTGAACTTGGGCACATGGGAGGCAAGAGAGTGGCAACCTTGAGGCTGAAGACACCCCCAAACCTATGAGACACCTGCAGAAACCTGAGGAAATCACACTTTTGTAAGTTTATCAACTAACACCCCCAAATTCTGTTGACATGGCAAACCCCAGCTTGCTCTGAAGATTTGCCCAATGCAATCCCAGGGAAAGGGAAAAGGAGAGCAACAGTTTCCTAAGGTCTGCAGAGCAGGAGAGATGTGAACTTCAAAGGAAAAGCAAAGGAGTTTATTCTCTCTCTGGACCTAGAAACGCACCCACAGGTTAGTATGTGCTCTCCTTCTGACCCCTGACTTTGTTCAAGTGGGTGCAAAATCCCTCAGTGTTCCTTTGTCCACTTTATTTGATGAATTTCAGGACTGTTCTCAGTCAACCTGTGAGCCCCTAGGGGCAGAAGCAGATCAGAAAATCATGGAATCATTAAGGTTGGAAAAGACCTTTAACATCATCAAGTCCAGCTGTCACCCCAGCACCACCACCCTGCTCACCAGTGAACCATGTGCCCAGGTGCCACATCCACTTCCAGGGATGGTGACTCCACCACTTCCCTGGGCAGCTGTTCCAACACTGGACAACCCTTTCCAGGAATAAATTTTTCCTAAAATCTCAGCTAAACCTCCCCTGATGTCTCACTAAGAGCAAGGAACGTGCTCTGACTGATTTTACCCTAAAACCTTATTTGAAAGGGATAAGGAAAGTCCCTCTGAGACAGCAAAGTCTTGGAATTAGGCTAAACCCCAAAGTAATGACAAAATAGCTGCAAACCCATGGCATGGCCAGTGGTAACTGGCAATAAAAATTCCAGCTCCCCACGCTGTGGTCAGACTCGTGCTCTGGCATCCCGAGTTAAAGGCTAAACATGGAGCTCCAGCACTTAGGATGATGAGAGGAGCTGTCTGGGAGCCAGGCCATGAAGCAGCCCCAGAATGTGGGAACCAGCTCGTGCTGTAGGTGCTGCTTAGCAACCCTGCCCTGCCACGGCCAGAGCTGAATCAGATCTGCAGTGTCACTGCAAACACCCAGCTCAGCCCATCTGAAAAATCAGATGAAGATGCACTGATGTGCCCCAGGCCACCCAGGGGACAGTGGGGGTCTGGCCAGGTCAGGAAAGCTGGAATTACATCAAGTGAGAGGCACTGAGGGTTAATTATGAATATGGCAAATCTCACATGTGTGAGTACCAGCAAATCACAGAGAAGTAGCAGCAACAGAACACGTTAACACTCAACATCTCATCCTTTTCAGGATTCTTCAGGTCAGGATTCTTCAATTAGGACTGGGGACAGCCTGACCCAGGGGAGCCAAGCAGGGATGGCACCTGCAGGAGGATTTCAGTGGGATGGAGCAGGTTCCTTGTTTAACAGGCACAATGGAGTCCCCCAGCCCAGAGAACAAACTGCTGTATCCAAAACTCCAGAACATCCTGATCCAGGTCCCTCGGGCTTTTCCCCAGGGCTAAGGAGCCCAGGAGCTTTCAAGAGCTGCACTTTGGAGCTGTTTCTGCAGGGCAGCACTTCAGCTCCACTGGGTCACTGACCACTGGGCTCAGTGCAATTACACCAGGTACAAAATTTGTCTAGGAATAGTTGGCATCACCCACTGTGCCCTTCTATTTCAGGAAAAAACCGTATTTTTTCATATAAAGTAGATTAATTTAATTCTTTCCCAATCTCAGAAATGAGAAAATGCCTTTTAAAAGCCAGTCCCCAGGCAGATCCATGCTTCAACAAGCTTACTGTCCAAGGAGGGGAAAATGAGGGCACACTGGTGGAGGTGGGACAGCAGGTAGGAGATGCTGTCAGAATGGAGCTTTTGGCAGGGCACACAGGGAGGGTGTGAAGGCAGAGCTGTCCAAGTGATTTGTTACACGGACTATCCCCAGATAAGCTGCAAAGCCGGGATTACTTCTCAAGTGCTTGTTCCTATGCCAGCCCTCCAACCACCCAAATACATTGCTCCTGGTAAAACAGGTATCAGAGCTCTCCAGGATGAGCAATAAACACACAGGGGAGAGGAGAAAACCATCTCTATAAATCTCTTTACATTACTGCTCCCTTCTAAAGTCCACCTTTGGATATGATGCGGAGTAAACTGGTTCATGAGTGGGTTTTATCCCTGCTTTCCCTACTTTGATTCATGGTCCTGGAGCAGCACATGGATGTCCTGCTGTGCCAGGCATCTCCCTGTTCACTTCCACCTGAAACCTCTGGGGCAGAGCAACTCCTGGAAGACAGAACCCCATTTTCCACAGTATTGATGGCCAACTCCAAGTCTACAGGAAGGTACCAACACCAAGCTGCCTCCTCTTCACTGACAAACCTTGTGTGCTTTTAGTAACACGTTTTCTACAAAACCAGCTGCCAAGCCAATAAATTTTAAAAAGCAGTTGGTAGATGATGTGTTTAGAGTAAAAAAAAAATATTATTATCTTTTGAATGTAGGGATTCATTGTGTAATTTTGCAGTAAAAGTTACTCATTCAAATATGAAACTCATGTTCCAGGCAGATGCTCTTGGCTTCAAAGACTTTGCCCACATTTCTGCAGCTTAAATTGGAACATTTGTATTCAGCAATAATTACAGCTGCAATCAAACAAAAATGTTCACTTTTGTGAAGGTATGGGGAATACCAACTGGAATTCAGATGACACATCAGCCCTGCATTTCCCCAGTCTACCTCCCTAGACAACTCATTTCCCAGACATTGTGCAAATACTGAAGATGAAGTTCATTTATCCTCATCTCAGAATTTATGAATTTGACTATTTCAGTTTGATTCACCTCCTACTTACAGCTTTGGAAAAAGGGAGAAAAATGACAATGGAAGGATAAATATAACACACATGTGACACTTCCAGGAGTACCAGCCTGGCTTTCATGATTTCGCCATCCTTCAGGACACACAGATCAGAGAGCTTTTTGATTAAGAAAGCTCAGAGAGAAATGAAAACCAAGGCAAGACTACTCCCTGCTCTTTTTCTCCACCTTTACTCCTTTCCTTTCCCTCCTCAGCTCGTACTTCGTGTCTGATTTTGGGCTGAGGTGCTGAGGAAGGTGATGTGAGGCAGCACAACCAACAATTTTCTTAAAAGACTCACACTGAAAGATATAAACCAAAAAGAATATCCTTCAGGAACTGGAGGCAAAAATTAAGTTCACTGCTGGTTTATCCCTCAAAATAATAAGACAGACATTGCAAGTGACAGATCCTATTTTGGGGTCTTAGCAGTGATTATTTCTTGCCTAATTATTAGCAGTGGATTTACTATCTTTAAAGTAGAATTTTGTCACCCAGCAGGAAATTTCAATTCTATCAGGCAGATTTCAGTGTCATTCACTTATTCCTTAACTATTTTGGACTTGGTTGTTAATTATCAAGGAAGGCTTCGTTCCCAGAGGGCCTGAGGGCAGGGCCAGCCTCAGTGTGCCCCTCAGCCACAGGCAGTGCCACAGCAGCTGGGACATTCCCTTGTTTCCCAGGATGGGATATGAAGGGTCTCCTCCTCTATCCCCTAAGAACGGCAAAAAAGTCTTTTTCTCTTGTGTCTAAATGTGTCCAGGAGCAACCTGTGCCCATCACCCCTTGCCTTGTCCATGGAACTCCTCGGAAAATGTAAAGTAAATTAACCTTGAGTTTACTCAAGTAAAGTAACCTTAATTATGTACTCCAATCAGGCCAGGCTGTCCCATCATGGGAATGCAATGGAGATGACCTTGTAAGAGGCAGGAATGAAGGGAGGGGACAAGAGCAGGGCCAGGGCCAGGGCCAGGTCAGGCTGCTCAGGGTGAATTCCAATCTGCAGAGCTGTGTGGGGAACTACACGGAGCCATTCAGGAAATAAAGCCATGATTCGTTCTGGAGCTAATTTCCTTGGTGCTTTGAAAAATGTTGTAGGGAAGATATGATCCACTGTAATTATGGAGGAAGATAAAGACAAGAAAGTTTCTGGCAGAGTTCCAGGCCTGGGAACACCTGAACACTGCAGGAAAAGCAGCAGAGTTTCCCCAGCTCTCTCTCAAATTATCCTTGATGCCTGAGCCATGAATATCACTGGGAAAAAGAGTGTGGGGAGGACAAACACAGTCTATTGCTTATCAGAGTGCAGCGCTGAGGAAAAGTGACAGCACGGAGGAGAAAGGGAATCTTGTTTCCATGGCAACTAAAGTTTGAAAAAAGTCTAGAGAAATCACTGTCACCTTCCCGTGTGCGCTCCACCCAGAGCCAGGAATCCAAGTTCTTCAGCTGCAAGATCCCGAGTCCATGCAATCACCAGGAGAGCGTGGAAGCACAGCTGCTGTTCCAAGCAGCTGCACTCGGTTTGGAACAACAGTGTCACCACCTGGAGAAACAGCCTCACCCAGGGCAGTGCCAGGCTGGCATTTGGAGGGCAAGAAGAAACCTCCAAAACAACTTCCAGATGATCCAGTGAAGGGCCATAAGCTCCTCCACGTCTGGTAAAGCTCAGCCACTTCCATGGGCTGAACAACACTTCCAGCTGGGGTGGGGCACCTCTCCCATGATTTCCTGTCTCAGCACCCTCATTATTATCAAAGCACACAGGTGCCACGTGAACCATCTACAGTGAAAGACCAAGAAATTATGGCTCAAAATACATTCAGGCAATTAAGGAGAATTGTTTAGCCTAAACTAGAGAAAAAATCTGTTTCAGAAACAAAACTTGGTAGAAATGTATTGAAAACTGTTCAGGGTGAACTGTGGCAATGATGGAGATTTCTATTAATTCCAGTGCAATGAATTCAGTATTTAAGTAAATACCGAATATCCCTGAGCTCAAGCAGTACAAACTCCAAATGGAAGAAGTTCAGAGATGAAGGTCCTGATGCAATGGGCACTCACGTTCCACTGAAGGTCTCCAGGAGATTCAGATAATACCTTACACTCTTTGGCTTGTTTTCTGAAAGCACAATGTCAGGGCTATTGAAAGAGGGAGAATGGAATGTGTTTATTATCCTACCTTTCATATCTGCAGGACGATTCTTTAGCTGTGACCCAGAAATGAATTAAAGGGCCACTGTCATGTTGGATATTCTAATGGCTCTCTTTTCTCTGTGCTACCAGCAACTGGAGAGTTTTCAGTGCCCAGAGGTTTAAACAAATTGAAGCTTTTGTTTGTTTACTTTCTGCCTTTCATTCACTCTACAGAAATGAAACCGGTCAGGTCCATTTGCCTCCCTACAGCCTATCAATTAGTCCAGGCTGTTTGCATTTGGGCTTCCTGGGAAGGGACTGAAACACTGTCGAGTTTTTTCTGGTAGTCACTTTGAAATGAACATTTCAGTTCAAATCATCCTTTGGAGATGGAAGCCTCTAAAGAATGGATATGGATCCAAGCATGTTGTTGGAAAATCCAGAGAGAATCTGAGATTGTTTCTCTGTCTTTGTGGAGGGAATTCAAACAAAAATACCCCAGAGGACCTGAGTGTATATTGAATTGCTAAATTACCACAAAAAAAGCCAAATAAATACATTGTAGAGAGTAAAGGCCAGTTATCTGGCCAGTTTAAACCACTTTCACCATTATAAATGATGCCTTGAGCTGGTTTTGTTCCTTATGAGATGACCAGCAGCACTGCTACATAGCCCCAGCTGTTTTATACAGATCTTGAATGACAGGGAAAGTGGTATAATCTTCCCAGGCCTTAGTTTCCCATTTATTTTCAAGCAATATGGTAAACTGCAACCCCACAGTGCCTGCAAGCCTGAATTCATTCAGATTGGCAGAACACTTTAACAGCTCCAGATGAAAGGTGCTACAGAAGTGCCAAGTACTATCACTGTAATTATCATTCAATATACACTGATCAAAAGAATGAAATGTGAATTAGCATTTCCTATTAGCCCTACTTACTGCCTAAATGTTAAATATTCCTCCCATGGGCTCTCTCCATGAAAACACACAGGAGCTGCTGGTATTTCTCATCTGGCTACAACACTGCTTCCCCAGGAGTGGAGGAATGGAGGCATCTGAGGAGAGTCACGAAGTCAGGAGAAGAACACAGGTTTATCCCACAAAAACTTAGGTTTTCTGGGAGAGGGAATCTGGAGCTGCTTCTCACTCTCACTGCCCTTCTCACTCCTGCCACAAGGAATCTGTCTCAGCCCCGAGGATTTTCTGCTGTTCACCTCCCTGGGACCCTGAGTCCTGCTCTGAGCCATGGGTTTCACACAACCCACAGGGATCAGTCCAGCATCCCCAGAGGCTGAGAAAGTGAAAACATCTGGAGTAGCTGAACAAAATCAATGGAATTGTCCCAATTTAGACCCTCTGCAAAGCCAGGCAACTTCCTGAAACATTTGTTTTCCCCTTTCCCACCCAAGAACCACACAGTATTTGACTTTATCTTCCCCAGAAGCGCAAGTTTCCCTGTGTATCCACTGCCCAAGCCTCACCAGGAAACAACAACGTGAGTTCCTGCCCCAGTCCAGAACACATTTCAGTGGTGTTGGGGCACAGAAGTTCCGTGGTTTGTGGCATTTCCCTCTCGGTGGAAGCTGCAAGTTAACCCAGGGGCTCTGCCTGGGCACTGGGAGGGTTCTCACAAAGCCTCCTCCAGGTCGTTTCCCATCCCCTCCTCTCTGCCACCCACGAGAGCCAGCCCTGCCCCAGGGACCCTCTGCTGCCCAACCACCTCGGTGTGACAGCAGTCCAAAGCAGGCCAGAACCCCACCAAAACTACACCAGGATCACCAATACTTCTCTAGAGAAGTGGCCTCAGTGTGTGAATTCAGCTGCTCAGGAGCCCTTCTGCTCCTCTTTCCTCCAAAGCTGTCCTTCAGACAGCTGCAGGCTCTGACAAAGAGACCTCCCTGGAACACACTCAGTTCAAAAGGGAAAAAATCCATACCCTGCCTTGCTGAGCCCCTTTCAGTGAAGCAGGTCATAGCACCATGTCTTTTATCCTGTCATTCCTGTCTCCTGCTTGATGCACATCTTAAATCCACAGTGGTTTGGACTGCAGCTCTGTGCTGAAATCTGACAGTCCCTCCTATCTCTGACCATGCTGCCTTCCAGTGCTCCCCAACTGGAAATTCCAGGTTTACTTAAAAAAAATTTCAAGATACAAGGTCAGACTCAAAGAATTAGAAATATCTTTACAGTCAGGTTCACTTTCCAATCCCTGTGCTAGGGAGAATTGAGTAGGGAAAAAGATTTCCTTTTTCAAAAGGAAATTTATCCTTCATACCTTAACTAGAACTTATCTCATGTCTCATAAAGGAAAAGCAAAAATTAAAGATCAAAAATACCCACAGATTTATGTTAATAAGATGACTAAGAAAAATAAGGCAGAGGGCTCTAATTTAAATAACAAGCAATTAGAAATTTTACAATATGAGGTGCTGGCAGAGAAACTAAAAAAACCAAGGCATTTCTGTCCTGGGAACAAGGACTTGGGAGTCCAGGAACACAGTTACTCATTTTCTCATTACAGCATCAATTTGCAGAATATTTAATTCTCTTGAAACTGAGGAGGATTTCAGAGAGGTAATTAGGAATAGTTTAGCTAGTTGTTAACACCAGGATTGGGAATCAGAAATGAAGAAATTCGGCTCAGGACATATTTTTGGGCTTTGGAGCACGATCAAATTTAAGTTAGTTACGTTTTCCCTCCCTCAGTTTTCCCAGCTGGAAAATGAGGGTGGCAAGAATGAGCCTGGCAATTCATCCCCAAAGGATGGTACAAAGTCTGGGTGCTGGGTACCTACAAACCCCCTGTGACGGCCACAGGAGCCCTCCTGCTTTCTGCCAAGCAGTACTGGGGAGCCTGGAAATAACAGCAAAGGCTCCAAATGACCTCATTTTTCTTCCAATCCCTAAAATGCTCACAGCCCCAAAGCTTCCAAGCATGTCCTGTTGCAGAAGTGGTGACTGAACTGATAGATACATTCTCCAAGTAATTTCCATATTTCTTGCTGCCACTAACACTGGTTACCCAAAGTCAGTTGCAGCTGACAGTTTAATGATAATGGCTTTATGTTTATATATCATCTGTGATAATGTTCCTATTCTCCTTAAGTTCAATCCTTGTAAAAGGGGCACTTAAATGTATGCAGCCACAGACCAAAATGACAGTAATTTTCCCTTTGAGCTGCAATGGTTTAGTAAACAATTACATTTCAATTAAAGAGGGGTGATCATGCCGAGGGAAGTGCCATTCCACTCTCCACATAATACAGGAACATAAATTCTCCAAAGTCAAATCATTATAATATAATTTACATGGCTGCTTTCAAAAAACAGAAAAAAATTAAAATGGAAAATAGAGTGTATTATGCACAGGCAAAAACGTGGAGAAAAAGTCCTTCAATATCTTGTCCACAGCAGCTTGAACTGGGATCCCATTATTTAGGATTATGCTCAGTGAAGAGGAATGGCAGAAGGGCTCTTCACTTTCATCTCTCCAGGAGTTTCCATTTACTGCCATTAGTATTTAATACTTTATTTATCAAGGATTAAAACCAGGATAGATGGAGGAATGCCATAAGAGTAGCTTATGATGGATCGCTGCAAATTCAGCTGTGTACTGAGCCCAAACAGGCAGGAAAACTGCAGAAAAACAAATTCATATTACAAGGAGAAGACAAACTGAGTTTTGGTGTGGTTTTGGGGCATTTTTGGAGCCAATGTGGCTTCAACCAGAAGAAGCATTGAAGAGGTTTTGATGCTCCTGGAAAGCAATTAATGCTAGAATTAGAGGATTAAAGGTCTCGAGAAAGAAATCCTAAATTCTGTCTAGTAAAGGACAGAGTACAGATGCTTCCTCAAGTTTTTTGGCAATTTGGGCTTTGCCTGGCCTGGGATATTTCCTAGAATACGAAGTAAATCGGGCTCTAACAGAAGGAGTCAATAGATGGCAGTGCTTGATGGGATGGGAGTGAATCCTCCCCAGGGAGCCTCAGCAAATCCTCCCCTGCAGCACTTCACCGCAAGGTGGGCACACTGAGGGATTTCATTGGCACTCAGCAGACTTTCCCAGCTTCTGGCCACTGAGTTTGATAAAATACCCCACAAATTTCACGTTTAACCCATCTCACACCTTGAGCAATTGGGATTCAACACAGAGAGGCAAAATGCATCTTTGGATTGTCCTAAAAGCAAGGTTCTAACCATGGCCATGGAGAAGGGACACGTTGGTGTCTCAGCCCTGCAGCATCACCAGCTGCTGCCAGTGCTCACTGGAAGTGGAGAACAGATCTGAACACTTGGTTCTGCGGGAACAAAGGACCTCAGCTCAGGGACCACTTGGGTTGGAGACTTGAATTTCTCATTCTGCATCAGCTCACACAAAGCTCTGAGAGCACGGAAGTGAAGGGAGGGATTTACATGGAAAATGATTTTTGTACAGCATGAGATAACCTGGACTAGGGGAGATTTTTCCAAGTCTAAGAGGCTTCATTAAAAATTTCTTTTAGGAGAAGGGGTAAGAACAGTTAGTCATTTATTAAGAGATAGAAATCTTAAGACTTGGTTTTCAAGGTTATATTCTATAATTCAAAAACTACCAAGAGCTCTTGTTTTCAAAAATCACAGTGCCCAATTAACTGTAACCTGCCTGGCAGACTCCTGTATGGGAAGGGAACTCCCAAGGGAAGTTCCCAAATTTCCACCCTAGTTTGCTCTAGTTTTGAAATGCAAGAAAGCAACTGGGAGTGCAACACTGCCAAAACAGCTGAATCCAATGGCTCCTGAGCTTCCCAGGCCCTTGGAGACTCAACAGCAGAAGGATGGAGATGTCAGGGAAGAACAATCAGCTGTAAAATATGAAAAGCTTACAATTTCCAAACCTACAACAGCAGGCTCAAAAGTAATAATCCCATTACCACTAAACTAAGGCACTAATTACTATTCCCAGTGGCTGGAGTGGACTGACTGCTAATGTTCCTCTGGTTAATGAAGGAAGGTGAGGGAGAATATATTTTTAAAGTCAGACATCTGCTGAAGGCTGGGCAGCTGCACCAACTGTACCTAATGAAGCCATTCATATTAATGCAGTGACACTCGGAGGGAGAGCAGGGGAGAAATGAGATGAGGGTGGATTTGAACTCAGAGAAGACAAATGTCATGTATTACCCGTGATGGCTGCCCTTATTTAATCCACCCTGAGTAACAGAGCTGCTCAAAGCCAGGAACTGCATCCCACGTCAGCTGTTCCACCACCAAGGGATGACCTGCTCAAAGCTGGAATAGCTTCTCTAAAAACCCAAAAAAGCAGGATATATGCCACTGGAAAGGAATAAACTGCTTTTTATTTTCTTTAACTACAAGGACACTAAGAAAAATATTCCCAAATCCTGTGTCTTGTGAAGAATCCAGATTTTCCCATTATGTTTTGCCGCTTTCACCAACAAGCAGTGGTTGTTTAAGGTTCAAGGGTACTCATTCAATGAGATCGATAGGTTCTGATGGCTGGAAGAACAATTTCTAGAACTAAAATAAACTCCTTGTCCAAACTGCTAATCATGACTCATTCACCAGTGCAAATGTTCTCAGGTGAACTGGGTGTGCTCAGATGGTTTTTTTTTTTTTTCAGATTGCACCATTGTCTTTCCTTTGAAATTCTGGTTCTCCCTCCCTGGGTTTGGTAAGCAGCAGCTGAGTCTGTAAAAAAGAAGGTGTGGCCTGCAGAGAAAACCTGCGTGGAGTAACCCTGCTGCAGGACCATTTGTGTCTTCTCTGAAAAAAAATACCTGTGTGCAATGAGAACCAGCCCAGCGAGCTGATGTGTGCAGGGACTGGGGAGGGGAGTCTGTGCTCAGGCTCCTCACACTCCTCACTCCCACTGAGCCTGGGCAGTGACAGCCAGGGCTCGGCACTCACAGATCCCATTCCTGGGTTCCCATCTGTCAATGGACACAGCAGTGCCCTTCCCATGGAGCACCAAGACCACTGTTAGTCAGCCAGTGAACAACCAGGGGCATTTCAAAGCACAAGTATTGAAGCCATGGAAAAAGTGGATGGCTCCTCCAGGCTCCTGCTGGGACAGGATCCCAGGCTCTGGGCAATCCCAGCTTGGCAGGTGTCCCGTGAGTTAATGACAGGTCTCTCCAGAGGAGATTTTCTGTCTGTAGGAGTGTGAGCACGCATTGTACAGCTGCAGACAGGTAAATACACCCAGGAATACCCTGCACCAGGACTCACCAAGGAAACCTCTCCAGGAAAGTCTCCTGAGTGAAACCCTACTGCTCCACCAGGATACATCTGCCAGATGCTCGTTGCTAACAGTATCCAACACCCCCCATCTCTCTACAAACAAACAACCACCCAGTTCCACACTCAGTACTTCTGCTCTTAGGGTGGGCAGGTTCCTCTCCCCTCTGGCAGCCCCCCAGGCCACTCATGAGGACCCCAGAGCACTCCTGAGGAGGGGAGGCACTGACCGTGACCCGGAAGGGCGTGGTGGCCGCGGGCTCCATGGTGGGGTTCTTCTCTGAGATGCCGCTGGGCATGCTGCGCCTCTGCCCGCACCGCTCCGGGGGGGACTCTGGGGGGACAGAAGACAGGGCACAGTCACAAACCCAGCAGCACAGCGACAGCCCAGGAATGCCAGCAGGTCGTGCAAAATGTGGCCTCTCCCTCCGAGATGTCCTCGTGACTGAGCCAGCGCGACGACCCCAAGGACTCCGCTCGCGTTTCCCCGAGCTGCTGGAACAACATTTCATCAGCAAGACTTTCACCTTCAACAATTAGCATTTTTTATACAACTGTAAGCTTCAGATAATGCCTGACAGGTTGGCATTATCATTATTTCCAGTCTGCAGATGAGTAAACAGAAACTGTATTGAGATGAGTGAGAATTATATGCAAAGTACAGATCCGTGCACCCGTGGATTTGATCCTCCTTGGGGAAACTGCTAATGGGGTTAAGAGGCACAAGATGCTGAAGTTACCTCTCTAATTCCTCCAGCAATTTGCTTTGGAACCAGGAAAAGACCATTAAATACTGCTTTTGCTAAAGTCTAAAATGAGGATAGGAATACTTACCTCCTTCCCTGATGGCAAGGAAGGGAGGGGGCTGAAAAGGCAAAATTAACAAATATGCTGAACACTGAAGAGATTTAGAAAGACGGTCAGCTACAGCATGGTAAAGTGGTGTTTCCTCAGTTCACAAACCCTCTTTGAAAGCACCATGGAACTCAGAAAAATAGATTTATTTCCAAGCTGCCATTCAGTGATGCTCAGATCTTGTAACAAGCTTCCCTTCCCAAAACCATTCCAGAACCCTCCTTAGCCAAGCATTTCCATAGAGGTTGTCTCCTCAGCAAGGTTCTGCCCTTGCCAAATCCTGAGATCTGGAAGAAATAACAAACACCAGCAATCCCACCCAACAATTCCTGAGTTAAATAGTCTTAAACTATTCCAAAAGAACAGACTGAGATTCCAGCCATGGAGGGGGTGAGGAGCTGGCTCAGTGACATCTCCCTTGGTTGCCACGTAACCTGTGTGAAACCAGCACGGTCATCAGCTCACTGCCTTCCCAACTTCCAGCCCAGCCTTCAAAAGGCTGGGGCACTTTCTCTGCAGAAAGCTGCACTTTGAATCTCAAGCAGTAAAACCCTTTGGTGTCATCTCCTCTCAGAAGATTCAGGCTCCCACCCCATTCCTTTGAGCCTTCTTTTGTTTTTGGGCTGTCATAAAGAAACTGCTTGATTATAGCATTTTGAAACTGAGCTTGAGATGACAACTGAAGAAGCGGCTTTGCATTTTCTTAATGACCGGAAAAATCAACATTGTATAAAGCACTTCTCACACACCTGGCTGGAAAACAGGAACGATGGGATTACAAGAAAGGCAGCTACAAGAAATTACTTTCCCCACGTGCTCCTCAGCCCCAAACACTGCTCAGCACCGAGGAAAAACACCTGTATGGGGGTAACAGCCCCCCAACTTTGCTCCTTACTTCATCATTAAAATATACCCCAAGTAGAGCCAGCAAACACTTCAGTTTGACCCAGACCAAACACAGAGCTGGATTAGGATTTAACCCGCTCTAATTATTAAACTTACGGTTACTGAAATGTTTGGAGTCAAATCTCCATTTTAGCTTCGTTTAAGCACTGTGGGTTTCACTGCAGGAGAGACAAGTTACAAAACCCTCTGTAAGAAACCAGAAATAACCAGAAGAAGGGGTGGGTGTGGGTGTTGGAGAGCGGTGTGGGGGGAGCTGTTTGTTTTAAAGGTTAATAAAAATAGCTTACAGGTAAATTAGTAACTCCAGGCATGTACAGCAGAACAGCTTTCCATGGTAAGCAGTATGAATATAGAAAGGTTTAAGTGCCCTTTTTACTTCTCCAGGGCTGGAGGCACCATCTCAGGCCAGGTCACTGTGCCCAGGGCCTGGCATCAGCCACGCTGCCACAGCAAGCCCAGGCCATGGAAAAGGCCACTGCAAGCCAGTAATAAAAACTCCCCACAGTCACTAGAGGCTGAGAAAGAAATGTCTTAATTTGCAGCAGAAGATATTTGGGTTAGGCACTGGAAACAGTCCCATCCTGCCATGGACAATTACACACTGGAATTGATGGTCCAGAGAGGGAGAGCTCTCCCTGCCTGACGAGGTTCAGGGACAATGGGATTCCTTCCCTCCCCTCTCCTGGGGCAGACCAGGTATCTCCTGAAATCCTTCCCAGCCTTATTTTCTGTGATTTCTGACAAATTTGCCCACTTGTGCGTATAATAAGCAAGCTACAAGAGATCAGATTCAGTGTCTGATTTCAGCCTTTTCTTCCCAACTTCTCCTGCACTTCCATCTCTGGCTGAAGGCACCCGGTGGCAGTTCTGTGTCACCTCTCAACAGCACAGAGGGCCCAGGGCTCATCCACGTTATACAACACAGGAGAGAGGGAAACAAACGACAGGGCTTCCTGCTTTTCCAAATATTTACAGAAGCCTGCAATGTTTTGGGTTTTCCCCTGTGCAGAATAAGATCTTCAAAGAGAAACTTCCTTGAAATTATCAAGCTCCTGAAAGCTCTCCCAGGTTATCCCACACAGCTTGGCCAACACATTGTTGGCTGTGGAGGGCACCAGGAGGTTTACAAGTTGAACATATCCCACTGCCAAGAGGACACACAGCACTGCAAATGCTGCACATTAAATTAGGACCTCAGGCTTATGAGTATTTCTGAAACTTTCTGTACAGTAATAAACACATCTGGTTTGTTAACTAAATCAAGGCACTGGAACCGACAGAATAATTAATCCTCACTCCACTCTTCCATGCCTGTTTTTCATGCTGTGGAATCATTATGGAGCAGCACAGCAATCTCCCCAAGGCTCCAGGGCAGCAGCAGAACATGCTGTGAGCAGCTCCTGGCACCCAAACTCTTGTTTAACCCACCCAACATCACTGCCTCCTTTGATTCAGCTTCTCAGACACTGCTCCAAGCAGGTTGTTATGTGTAACAAACACACAAACAGCTGTTACTACTGTTTACTTTTCACTTTGCAAGTGAGGTGTTCTTACACTTGCATTACCTGCTCCTGTGAATCCCAACTAGTCCAAGAGATCATCGGGATTATGATGTCATTATGGAGAATAAAATACATTAACTCCTGTTTGTTCATCTCTCTTCACACTCCCCCCCCATCCTCACACAATTCCAGGGATCAGCCAGTGGAAGGGACAGCGTGAACAAAAGCAAAGAGAGGCTGCTGGAAGGAATAACAACAAGCAGGCACTTCCCAGCAAGTTGATTTCCTGATAAGAACCTGCTCCAGCTCCAAACAAGAAAGGGAGGTCCAACCTGAGCGCTGGGAGAGAAATCAGCGAGGAGAAATCATCTCCCTGAACTCACCAGAAGGAAGCCGTGCTGGTGAGCAGCGCACATGCCATGGCACTCGGAAGGAGCCGGGAAGGAGAGAAGGGGAGGTGATGACTTCATCAGAGGCAGCAGGAAAGAGAAGTATGACTGGAATGCCAGAGCAGGCAGCAGCACCGGGAGACTCGGCAGGAGCTCAGGTTCCTGCTCCCACCGCCGGGATGTGCCTATGGAAAGGAGACTTTGGAGCACAACAGAACTGCACCAGATCGTCTGGAGGTGATGCAGGAAACTACGAGTTCTCCAGAACCAAGAGCTGGTGGGAAAGGTCCTGCAGGCAGCCCTGGAGAGGTCAGGCTGCTCCTGAGCTCAGCTCTGAGCACCAGTGGGGCTGAGCTCCTCCCTGTCCTGCCCACCGGGCACTGCCCGTCACCGCCGGTGCCCCAGCGCCTGCCAGGGTGGAGTTTCTGTGAAACCACGGGGAACAGGAATTACCGGTCTCCTGCTCCTACAGTTACAGGCCGTGAATTAATTTTATTGCTTAATGAATTTAAGTGTTATTCCTCTAATTTCTGCATTATCTAATAAGTCCTTATTACAAACCCAAGAGAGGAGAGGAGGAGGCACGGTGACAGTGATTTAACATGGCTCACGGTAGCATTTAGGAATTAAGAACAATCCCGGGAGAACAGGTATCTGTAGTGTCTGTGAGATTCCAGATACTCAGGAGAGGCTGCAGCAAAATCTACATTTCAGGCAGCTTTGGGTGGCCACAGGAGCCCAGGAGAAACGATGAATCTTTAGTCTGAATCCAAATGGGGATTTAGAAGGGAATAGAGGCACTTTTAAAAAGCGGAACAGACGACAGAAAATAATAAACACTGAGCTGAGCCAACTTTCCCCTTCACAAGGTGTGAAAAACTTTGAGTGGGAAGCAGAGGTGCCAAAAAGTCTGATTTCCAGTGACAGAGAAGTTGTGAGAGGTTATGAAAGCCCTTCCTGCTCTCATCAGCTGGCCCAGGAATGCAGCTGCAGGGCCACCTTTGTGATGCAGTTACCTGCAGAAATATTTATTGGAATGTATCACCCAGAGCCCTGCTGATCCACAGCGAATTCCAGCTGATCCCTTACAGCAACATTATAACCATACAATATGAATTAAAAGCCAAACCTTTATTAGGCAATAAAAGAGACTTTTAGATGAAAATGGTCATGAAGCAGAAGCTGAGGGCAGGTGCCAGTGCCCTCTGAACAAGCAGATTCATCTGAAAGCAAAGCTAATGAACACAGAGAGGGTGTTCTCCAGGCTAAGGGAAGCTGTGTCACTCTCACTTCTTATGTTAGAATAAAATTATTTCTTTTTGCATCTTAGAATCTCTGACTTAAACATTCATAAACTTCCATAAAGCCCAGAAATCCCCTTGGCTGCATCCACAACTCTTCCACATCAGAAGCAGTGATTTACTCCCCATTCAGTTCATGCTCCAAGCAGAAATAGTTTCACATTTTCTCATGCTCTCATGACCCTTCCAGACAATTAAGGACACTGTTTACAGAACTACAGCTTGTAAAAAACCCCTCTCCCTTATCTAACTGTTTACATACAGAACAAAAAAATAACTTGGGATCATTACTTGCCTTCTGGGCTACACTCTGGCACAAAATACTTTCAATTAAATAACTGATTCTATGCCTATAGTTAAGGCTGCCCATGATGACTACATCAAACTGATCCAGCTTCTTACCAGTACCTTTATTTCCCCCCAGGTGACTTCAGTGGGACAAAAGCACCACATTCAGTGTGTCTTTGATAACTGTGCCCCTGCCTAAAAGCAGCTAAAGGCACCTGAAGCAGCACTTAGAGCCACACCATTCTCTGCAGCTCCAAGAATGGTGGCTGGGACAGTTGTGTGAAGCCTTGTTAGAAGTGGCTGGAATACAGAAAACAAATCCCAGAAAACATCAGAGCACACAGGTTCCCTTAGCTAAAAATCTCTTCCCATCTTCTCTCAAAGTGGGCCTAAGAACTCCTGAAAGAAGAGCTTTTTCTCTGTTAAATAATGATTTGAAGTGACAGTGACCTTTGCCACAGCACACTGTGCACTTTAATGGATCTCCCCTCATCTCTGTGTCAGGCTCCTGGATATCATGGATTTAATATTCCTCATCCTGCTCCTGAGCCAGTGCTATTAATGGCTCTTGAATCTAGTACTGAAAAAAGCTCTACTATTTTTCTGAGTACTTGATACGTATCTATTCCTCTATTTTCTCTATTACCCAGTAAGAGAACTCTTTTCCCAGCAGCTGCCACGGTGTTTTGGATGTGTGCAAGCAGCACAGACCCTTCCCTTGCCTTTCTGCAGGCTCTGGCTGCCTGGTGCCGCAGCGCTTTCTCTCCTGGAAGGTTCAGGTGGGATTTCCATCCCCAAAGCCGGGATACGCCGCTGTGCCCTGCCCAGCAGCGGGAGGTGCGTGCAGCCGCGTTCCCAGAGCCTCACTAGGTGGAGCTGGAGGCCCTTGGCTGGCCAGGCGCTCCCAGCCTCGAGCCAGCTGCAGCGCTGGGAATTCTCCAGGTGAGCTTTGGCTGCCGGGTCAGCTGATGGTCAGAGGAGTTAGGAGCTCTTTCCCTGCTCTTTCCCTGCTGTGGAGCCATCCCAGCCGGGCACTCTGACAGACACCCAGGGCAAGCCCTGCGCCCCAGAAATTCAGGGGGAACACATCCCTTAACTAAGGAGACAGATTAGATGTATCTGTCAAGGAAAATCCCTCTCCAAGGGCAAAAGGGAAAGAAGAGAATAGCACTAATGGGGAAGGAAAGCTGAGGGAATGCTCACTGTGAGGAGCCTGGAAATAAACACAGCAACTTTTGAGTGCTACAAACCCAGAGATCAGATCAGACCCACATGCTCAAGCTGCAGGTCCCCAGACCTGGTGCCAGGGACAGAATATAACACATGCAGAAAATGACCCTCCCTTTCTAAAGATAAACAGCAAATGATGCTGCCTAAGCAGCCTGTAGTACAAACTCCATTTTACTGTCTGGTATTTTTAAACTAGATGTGTGTATATGTATTTGGTATTTTTATTCTTTCTTTATTAATCTCTGAAATAAAATATGCATGATATTTATATTCCTCTGGTATGATATCCACAGAACAAATTCCTCCTCTGCTAACGGCATATCATAAGGAGCCTTTTCTCCAGGGTGAAACTGAAATCAAGCTCAGACTTAAAAAATACATCAGAAAAAGCTGAAATTCTATCCTGGTTGGGGGCCAGATCGTGGCGACTGCCAATACCCTGGTTAAAGTGAAAAGGATGATAAAGTGAAGTGGAACATCAGCTTCCTCCCATGTGATGATAAAGACAAGCAACACGGAGTGTGGAGAACAAGGAGTCAGCTCTGGGGAGATTTAAATTAGCCTCATCCATCATGCTGAACCTTCCTGCAAAGATTCTGCTCTGTCACTACACTCTTTCTTGCAGCACTTTATCCACTGAGGCAATCTGAGGGCAAGGAGAAACTTCCATACTCTGCAATTGCTGCTCCTGTCACTGGAGGTGTCACCTGGACACAGCACCCAGGACAGGGCTGGGTCTGTCCCCTGCCACTGGGTGCTGCTTGGGGGCTTTGCCCCAGGCCTGAGCTGGAGAGCTGAGCTGAGCAGGCCAGAACAGCTCCCTTCACATGAAACACCCTCAGGAGAAGTGAAAACTTCACACAGTTTAATTCCCAGGCCATTTTTCCAGCCGTGCATGGTGGCTGCTGAAACAGGTCTGTACTGGTAAAATGCAAATTAAATAAATAAATACTTAATTTATAAGCATGATTCATCAGAGGTCTCATCTTCTACAGCAAAGAAACAGATGTTCTATTGATGGCACTTCATTAGAGAGATAAATGGGGTCACACACGTATCTCTGTTCACATCCATCTGCATAATAGAGCAAACATTAAGATTTGAATTTCACATGGTGCATGTGGCTCTTCGAGCAGCCTCAGAGAGTCTCAGTGCCCAGAGCCAGCTCACCCACCTCACATTGCCTGAACAGCCAAAGAACCTTAACTCTGCTCAGGAAAGCAAAGGTTGGGATTTAACACTGGCGATTTAGGACACAACTTCACTGGAAACACAGAAGAACAGTGGATTTTAAGTAATGGATGGCAGTGATTCTGGATAGGTACACAACAAAATACAGGATCTGTCATGAGGAAGCAACTCAAAGCAGCAGTGACAGCAAAGTCTGGACCCACTGTTCTTCCTCCAGTTCCAGTTAGGGAGGGCTAGGATTGGGAATAGGGTTAGGAACAGCTGAGAGGGCTTTTCTAGTTTCCCAAACATTTATGCAGAAGGCCTCAGAGTTCCCCTAGCAAACAGAAACAAGTCTCCTTCACTTTAACATGCTTTAATAGAAGATAATGCCTATAAAAGGAGTGTTATTTTTGCACAGATGCTGTGTGTGGATGTGAGTGTGTGCACAGGCAGCTGTGGCAGGTACAGCAGCTCTGCACACCTGGGCAATGCACCCCTGTGCCCAAAACCCTGCTGCGAATCCATCCCTGCTCACTGCTGTTCCCCATCCATCTCTCCCCTGGCTGCTCTGACTCTCTTAGCAATTGTTTCGCTATTAGAAATTGTGGAATGTAAATCCTAATTTATTGTGACTGATCCTTTTATTTCCTCTGGGGGTGGGTGGGTATTTCTGCTCCTCTCCCACAAACCTGCTCTGCAAACACTCGCAGGTGGCAGCTGCACACACTCGCTGCAGTTTTCAAGCAAACAACACCAGTGCCAAGCAGAGACAAGAAGCATTAAAAACTAGTCGTGTTTTCACTTCCCAACCTATTTTTGAAACAGGAGGGAGCAGGAGGATGTTCTTACCTACACCAACACTGACATTTGCATTTTCCATCCTAAAAAAATGCCAGATCTGTGTTGGAATTCCTCCCTCCACTACTGCCCTGCAGTCACTCCGAGGAGCAAATGGGCACTTGAACAGCAGCACTGCAACCCTGCAGAACCATTCAGCAATTTAGGGACCAAGAACCACCCTCCTGGGGAGGTAAATGCACCCCACCCCACTCTCTGAAATTTCATTTTGGTGTTCACCCAAATTTCAGCTGATCCTAGAAGCAGAGTTATGTAAATGAACACCAAATGTTCTCACTTCAAACACACCAGCCCCATCAAAATGTGTTCTTGTCTAAGGGTATAAAGGTAATAATTGGTAACCTTTGACTACTAAAAATGTAAAGGGAAAATATCTTTCATTTAAAACTTGCTCGTTTGGTTACCATGGACACTGCTTAATCATGAAGGATGACTATTACTTGTTCCTATAGAAACCAAGAAGCTTAAAAAGCATCCTGTAATTTAACTCCAGACGCCAAATTTTACACCAGTCCACCTATTACCACATTTGGGTACTTCAGAACAAGCCCAGGCTTGATCTCTGACTCTCAAAGAAATTCAGTGATGCAGAAATGCTGTAAGAAATCAAAAATATGAGCACATAAGGTACAAAAGAAACTTGCACTTCACATAAATTGGCTTCTTCAAAAGGAAACATTAAGTGCTCAGCATCTGAGGATTCCTCTTTCAGTGCAAATGTTAATGAAGCAAAACTTTGGTCGTCTTTATTCCTGTCAGTGTTCTCCAAGTCCATACAATTGTAGGGCATGTTTTTCCTCCAACTGAATGCTTCAATGCTCAACTTAAGATGAACTTCTGGAGGGACTGGGATTCCTAATGAGTCTCAGGGAGCTGCTTGTCATCCCAGCCTGGCTCTCCAAACCAGACCTACAATAAAAACGTGCCCCTCATGCAAGGAAAAAACCAATGGACAGCACAAACCTGCCAAATTCAGGCCGTGTGTTGCTCTAACCAGTCTTCTGTTAAAACCACAACACTTGTTTGGCATTGCTCATCACCTCAAGGCTTTACCTTCAGCACCTAAGAAACATTAGGCAGGATCTCTCTCTCGTGTAGCTCTGGGGGAAAAAAGCTCCCAGAAATTACCTGTGGCTGACACTGCTCCTTGACCCTCACCAGCTCTAGATGGGGAATGGATTCACAGTTCTCAAAAAGCCATCCATTTTTCCATTCTTTGATTCCCAAAGGGGCCTGAGGGAACTCTATAAAAGCCTGACCCCGAGGCTGCACAAACCAGTGACAGGAGTAGGGAGTTCTGGGGCTTGTGCACCTTTTTTAATAAGCATACACACAGACACACAAACAATCAGTGTCTGACTCTCAAATATTCTCTGGAGTGTTGCAAAGGAAAGCAAACTACCCTCAGTAGTGTCTGAGCTGAAAAAAAGCAAAACTGATAAAGCCCAAGTGAGAACGTTCCCTGACCCAGCTCGTTCCCATCCCTATTGAGAGCAGAGTGAATTAAAGGATTAGAGAGCGCCTTCAGTGCAATAACTTAGGGGATTAGTGGCACACCAGAAGACCTTCAAGGGAAATACAGGTTTAAACGCTTTAAAAGGCAGCTCTGTGTCTAAATTGTTTGGACTGCCACAGCTGTAAGGAGACAAACTAACTCTAATACATGAGTGATCATGAAAAGTCTGCTGAAACCCCTTGAAGCATGTTTTTGGAAGCAATTCTAGTTTGGACTCAGACCAGGGTTTTTAACCTCTTTCTCATTTACTACCAATGGCTTGTAGATAAAAACTCATTCTGCATTACTCGAGAGCAAATCTGCTACTTAATTCCTTCAGAGCAGTCAGCCCCTCTCAGGAGCACTGTCAGGGAAAAGGAGGGGACTGCCAGGAGGAGAGGGCTGGAAGCAGAGATAAAGGAAAAGATGAGCAAAAAGTGACAGTGCTCTTCAGAGATCCCCACTGGGGTTTCCCAGGGGAAACTTTTACAACTTGATTCATTTTTGATCTCGTAGGAATTTCTCACAGAGAACACTCACTGAGTGTGGACGTTCCTGCATTTCTGACGTGTCTGGAGGAGGTGGGGCAGGTCAGGGTTTGCTGTAGGAGCAAAGGGAGCCGAGGCACTGCTGCCATCTCTCTCCTGGTGAAGGGTCAGTTCAATAAATCTGCCTGCAATAAATTCACTCTAGATTTTTGCTTATTAAAGGGATTCTGAGATTTAAGCATTGTTTAATATCAAAACAATTCCAGAAGTCCTCCATCACGCACCACTTCCCAAGTCATTAAATTTGGTCTCGATTTTTACTAGACAATGAAGCATTGAACAAACACAGCAAAGTCTCAGCTGGAGCACTGGTGCTAAAAATAGCCCAGCTGCCAGTGAATATTTCCTATAAACAGCACAGCTTAAAACATTTTGCATATCTTTTCTATGGACATCTGTCAGCCATGCTGTTAAAATTTCAATGAAAGACTGCAAGACTTCTGTGGTAAAACAGAAAATGCCACAAAAGAGACTTGAAAAACAAAGCAATGATCATTAAAAAGTGCAAAGCAGGAAGGTCTCCTTTTCCTGGCATTTAAAAGACACCACCCTTGGAAAAAAAAAAAAACAAGCCTGTTGCTAATATTTATTACTGGGCTCCTCACTTGCCTGCTCCCAGCCCTTACATAAAAACCAAAGTTCTGCAGAGATGGAAAGGGAGAAATTCCACATGGCATTCCTTGTCCAACATCACTTTTTGTTAATGTGCTGCAGAACAGATTTTCAGCTAGGAAAGTTTAGTGAGAGGTGAGTACAATTTCAGTTGGCTTTTAATATAATAAAACTTCCTTAGTTGTTATGGCACTCTGGGACATGCTGGGACAATTTTCAGTTGCTGCCTTCCCTGTCCCAGGCGAGTGCCTGAACCTCCAAGGTATTGATTATTTGGGTATAAGCTGATCTCTCATTTATCACTTAAAACGTTTTGATTTCATCAAACAGAGAGAGAAAGACTAAATTCCAGCTGCCTTCAACAGATGTGATTCTGAATAGCCTGTGCTGAGAAAAAAACCCAGCCTGACCTTGGCCTCCCAGCTCAGTGTTTGGTGCACTGAAATTCTGGGTTTTGCTGAAGATCAATCAGTTTTCTCTTCACAGCAGCCATCAAAGGAAAGGAAGAAGAAAGTCTGTTTAATAAAAATCCTTTTCACAGAACACCTTGAAAAGCATCTGTGATAAACAGAACTCAGAGCAAGACATTTATGTCTGAGGCTGACAGAGGCAGAAGTATCAGGAACACTAAACCTTCGAGATCAGGAACTCCAATGTTCTCAAATTCTCAGGGCTTTGATGCTAACTGATTGCCAGCAGAGTTTTACACAAGAAAGGCCTGAAGCCAAAGCTGCATTTGGCTCAGAGATGGGGCTGCGAATGGAGCACCCATGAGTGGTTTCTATCAGCAAAGGGAGTTTTCAGAACAGTTCCCACTGACCCCCACTCCTTCATCGTGTCCGTGAGTAAGGAGAAGCAGAGAGACCCTGAAGAAAGCCAGGGAGCCCAGTGCAGCCACAAGCAGGTGCTGCTGTCACTGAAAATTCTCCTTCTCCCCTCTCTGCCTCCCAAGTACCTTCCACTGCATCAGATGGATCACTTGGGAATAATTATAATTACTGCCATGATTCCTCCCACAGTCCCACACATCTCTGAGCTGAACAGATGGTCCAGGGGTTCTGTAGGCAGTTTTTTCATCTAACTAATGTTTACCTGCAGCATGTCCTGACTCTCTGTGGAGAGCAGAGCTGGGGGTTTCAGGCACTGTCCTCATTCCAGCAGAGATTAACAGTGCAGTGAAGCCTGTCTGCTTTACCCACTCTCACACAGCCACGGTTCAGAGTGCTGGAGGCAGGATCCCAACAGCCTCCTCAGAGCAGCCTTCCCCTCCTGCTTCCCCACCAGTTTCACTGCTCAGATATTCCAGCCTGGGCCTCCCAAAGGGACAGAGTGACAAACACACTGAAATGTGATGAATGTGTTAAAGGCACCAGGGCTGACCAGAGAGCTCCAGAACAGAGGATGCCATCACATGAACCATTGAACAAGCTGCTGTCACTGCCAACAGCTCAAAGTCCTGGACATTTTTCCACACACTGCAGCAGATTGGCTCCATCTGGAGTCCCAACACAAAGCTCTCCCCTCCCTCCCTCAGATCCTTGCACAGAAAATGCAAACTCTGCTCACTTTACCCAGCTAAAAGCATCACAGCAGCACTTTCCTGAGGGAGAGGCCCTCTCTGCACCTCAGGAATCAAAACTCATTTCCCAAACTGGGTCTCAGCCCTCCCAGAGCTGTGCAAGCTGTAATCCCAGCTTGACTTGTCCTGCTGTTCCTGGGGCAGGATGGGCTCCATCCCCAGCAAGGGCTGGCAGCAGCAGCAGC
>WEKY01036728.1:0-65264 GCA_013390045.1 Picathartes gymnocephalus
ATTTTTGATCAGTCTCTTACAAGTACATGGGCCAGAAAGCAGACACAGGCTTCTGGTGAGGATGCTGAGCCTGGATTTAGAGATCCCATTGCTCTGATACAGTGAGTGTGAACACACAAAGGAAAGGTATATGAGCGCATATAAAGGAGGAAATTTTTTTTCAAATCTTTATGTAACCATGGTGGCCACCAGGTGCCACCAGGTGCCCACCTAAGCTGCTCAATCTCCCTCTTCTTTACAGGACAAAGAGAGAAAATATAAGGATGACCTGTGGGCTGGGATAAGGACGCGGAGAGATCATCTGTCAGTTACCACCATGAGCAAAACAGACTCAGCTTGGGGAAGTTAGTTTAATATATTAACAAACAAATCAAAGTAGGATAATGAGAAAATAAAACTACATCTTAATGCCCTTTCTCCACACTCCTGACTTCTTCCTGGGCTCAACTTTACTCCCAAATTCTCTACTTTCTCCCCTGCAGTGGTAATGGAGGCTGGGGTCAGTTCATCACAGGCTGTCTCTGCCACTCCTTCCTCCTCACTCCTCATACTCTTTTCCTGCTCCAGAGTGGGGTCCCTCCCACAAGAAACAGTCCTCCACTGTGAGTCCTTCCCAGTGGCTGTAGTTCTTCACAAACTGCTCTAGAGTAGTTCTTCAGGACCAGACTGCTCCAACATGGGTTCCCTATGGGGTCACAAGTCCTTCCAGGAGCCTGTTCCAGCATGGACTCCTCTCTCCACAGGTCCAGAGGTCCTAACAGGAGCCTGCTCCAGCACAGGCATCCCACAGGGTCACAGACTCCTTTGGGCATCCACCTGCCTGGCAAGGGATCCTTTATCTATGGGCTGCAGTGGAAATCCGCTCCATTGAGGATCTCCATGGGCTGCAGGGGCTCAGCTGCCTCACCGTTGTCTGCACCAGGGGCTGCAGGGGAATCTCAGCTCTGGCACCTGGAGCACCCCCTCCTCCTCCTCTTTGCCCACTGACCTCAGTGCCTGCAGAAGTGTTTCTCTCACATACTCCCACTCCTCTCTGGCTGCAGTCACTGTTGCATGGTAACTCTCCCCCTCTTCTTAAATCTGTCATCCCAGAGGTGCCACCATCATTGCTGACAGGGTCGGGGTTGACCAGAGGTGGGTTCATCCTGGAGCCAGCTGACATTGGCTCTGTAGGACATGGGGGAAGCTTCTGGCAGCTTCTCACAGAAACCACCCCTGTAGCCCCCCACTGCCAAAACCTGGCCATGCAAACCCAATAGAGTACCTCTCTTTCTCTCTTAAGAATTTATGAGTTTGTCCTAGCAATAATAGTGTGCCTGATCTTTCCTCCTTTATTATCGGTTTATAGCAGGTACTAAGCCTGTCTGATAAATTTAGACTTGATTCAGGTTCATATTTTAAAATCTTTTGTATTTTCTGTGAAAGCCTCACGATTGCTGTCTTTTAAATCCATTCTTGGTTTCGTGCTATAGACATCAAAATTTTGCTCATGATTTAATTCAGTCTCTGTTCCTTGTTCTCATCAGTTATTAAAAGCTCAGCCATTCACCAGCAGTTTGTCTTTTGTGATACTTTTTGGTCGCAGCTTCTTTTTCTCTGAGGAAAGAGTCTCAATGAAGAGCTGTGATTTAAGAATTAAGGTGATATCTCTGTGCAGAAAGCATTCCAGAAAGCTCTTTTGATTTTCTGTTTCCATATGCGGGCTTTTAAGGGATTTTTTTTTGTGGAAATCCTCTATTTTTGTTGAAATAGAATTGACAACACACTTGGCTATGCTGTCTTGATTATAGGGGAAAGTTATCTTCATTATCAGAAACAGGGCATTTTATCACTTGTGTTTGTGCTGTTTTCTGTTTCTCAGGTGGTAATTGTTCCTCATATTCTTTTTTGCACAGTAGCAAGGAAGAAAGTATTCAGGCAATTTCTTCTTAAGACCTTTATACCCCTTATTCTTTTTCCCTTTTGTTGACTTTGCCACAGTTTTCCCACAGCTGTTTTACAAAGACAAAGTAGATTGCAGAGCTGAGATGTATTCTTCCATAAGTAGCATCCTCTCCTAGCCTTTTCCAAAGCACTTCTACTGTTGATGTTACAGATGGATGAAAGCACTGCACTGAGGGCTTCACCATCCCCTGAGCAGAACTGGTGCCTATAGTACTAATGCCAAGCTAATAGACAAGGAGAAGTAGCTAAAAACATGAATGAGTGCTAGGGAGGAGCACTTGAGAGGAAGAAGATTAGAAAGTCAAAAGTACAAAATGCCATTTTAGGACAATAACTCTGCAATAAGAAGTAGAAAGATGACCCTTAAAATTGCATGATATATAAGAGCTGGTGTGATCATGCCTTAATTTCTGGCTTCCAAAGGGAAGGACACAAGTGCACAGTCTGTTCTGAGTGTTTCTTCAAATAGAAGAACCCAGATCATCTGGGTATTGTGTTTCCTTTGCCATTTCACCATATTCCAAAGAAGGCAGCAAGGCCATGGCTGGGTGTTGACGTGGTTTCCTTCACCTTGTTAACCCTAGCTCTGATCTGTTAAGATTACCCCACAAAACCCATCATATAAAATAGCACAGCAAGACTGCAATTTGTTGAAAATACTGTAAACAGGGCTCTGCTCCCAGGTAGTGGGAATACTCAAGGCTTGCACCAGTTGGCCACAGCATTCACAGGCCCCATCTTTTGAAACTGTACCAAACATTAAACAAAGCAGAAATATTGGTACTGTGCATCTGAAATGCTAAATATTCAGGTGTGAAGATTTTTTACTCATTATTCAGTTGTAAAACAATGGAAAATAAGCCACTGAAGTAATTCCAAACTGAGGGAGGATACAAGTCCCTAGAACCTCTCTCCCCAAAAATATCTTCATGGTAAACAAAAGCCACATGTAAAAATAATCAAAACCAATATCTTTAACATTTGATGATTATGTTCTAGGGTATATGCCAGTGTGAGGGAGGGAAGAATAAATCAAGTTTTTATTAGGCCAATGATTTTTTAAACATTCTTCTGAATTTGGTGTAATATACTCATCACATGTCAGATACAATGCTGGTCACCCGTGTAACTGAGGGAGAGAAATAGATTACATTGCTATGTAGCAGGAACTGTGTTTAGCTATTGTTGTCTGGAACAGCACTTGGTAAAATCCCTCTGCTACACAGGGAGATTTCAACAGCTGGAATAACTGACATTGTCAGAAAGTGTGATGCAGTGACTTTCTCCTGAATGGGCACAAATATAAGACACGTGGAAAATGGGGTGAGAGGAATGGGAAATTACTGGGGCAGGGCATTGATTGCTTCTTTTCTTACTCTTCTTGCTAGGCCCTAATCCCACTCACTGCCAAGGAACAGAGAGCCCAGGAGTCCTTTGGCTTGCACCTGAAGAGCAGCTCCATTGCCCTGTGTCAAATGCATCTGTCTTGGCTACTGCGACATTTAAAGGCTGTAATTTGCACAGGCTTCCGTGCTCATTTGGTGCACCCATGCCTGATGAAGTTCTTAATGCTTTTCCTCGGCATGTGGAGTCCCCACTCTTTGTCCCAGAGCAACCTGCCCTCCTTCCTGAGGACAGCACACACCTTGCCCCATATGGGGCTTTGCTAGCACTGCTCACACTCTTCAGTCTGTTTTATATTCTTGCAGTGTAAGACCAAAGGTTTCCACTAAACCACTAATCCTGAAAACTGGAACCAGGCAGATGAAATGCTTTGAAACAAAGTATAAGTCTTAGTCCTTTCAGCAAAGGTAGATGGCACAGTAAACATTTCAGCGTCATCAGTACAGTTTCTGCTAGTGCTGAATATTGACTGCAGAAATCTATCTGACCACATAGCTGCTTTAACAAAGCATCTCACCTTCAGAGGTGAAACTGCCCATTAAACTTGTTGGCTATACTTCAGCTGGCTCCCAAAGTGAAGCAGATGTTCACACTACTTACTCTAGCAATGTTCTCCTGTTTTTGCATACTTGTTAGGTCAGGCCTGGACAGGGGCTGGTCGTTCCCGTGTGATTGGGTTTGCTGGTGTTGGGGGGACACCAGGGATGGCTTCGTCCAGTTTGAGCACAGTTTGACCATAAAAAACTGTGGCTGACTTAGGGGTCAACTGAGAAATGGCTGCTGACAAGGTGTGCTGCTTTAAGTCTTCTTTCCTGGCTCTGGGTCCCACCTCTCATCCTCAGTATGTTTGTGTCAATTCTATGGGGTTTCCCAGGAAGGCTGTAGAGCTGTAGCTGCAAATGCTCCTTACTAATTGCAGAGACTGAAAGGATTGCTGCTGGCACTCATTGCCATCACAGTTTAAGCCTTTTGTGCATTGGAGGAGGATTATCAGAAAAATTACAATATTCTTTCTAAGCACAAAACTTCGATAATTCTTTGAAAAGATCCTGTTCTCATTCAAAGGTGTTTTCTCTGTACTCTCCCCTCCCATGCTAATGACTGTATATGCAACTGTGAGATTTAAAAGTTAATCGCGGGTCTTTAGTGAGTGCCTATGTGTTTCTTCTCCTGAACTTTGCAGCATTTATGCTGTATTTAAGAATAGTGCTTTTCTCCGCCAGCCTATAGGCCACGGGCCAGATCTAAAGCTGCCATCAGTGGCCTTGCTCAGCTCTCAGCAATGAGGTCCCAGCCCCACGCATTTACGAGGTGCCTGCAATGAAGAATTAGGTGCTAGGCATGCATGATGAGGGTCCCTGAAGTGAGGTCCTATTTCCATGAGCTACAGAAGCCAAGATTGCTGCTTGCAATAGAGTGGTCACTGATACTTGACTGAATATTTTGGCAATTGTAATAAAACTGTCCCCACAGAAAAGTGATAAATGGGGCTTGATCCTTCCTATGAATCTCCATTGTCCAGGCACAGAAATCCTTAGGTTAGGCGATTTAGCAACAAAGTATTAGATTTCTAAAACTCCTGAGCAGTTGCTTAGAAGGCATTGTCACAAGCTGCCAAACATATAATCCTTTCTGATGGATTATAATTAGCTATTGTTTGTCTGGTGCTGTGGAAATGTAAGAGGCAAAACATGGTTCTAAAGTGTTTATTTTCTAGTGGGACCACTCTGGAAGTGGCAGAGCACCCAGGCAGGGTGTTCTGCCTGCTCCCATCCAGCACTGCTGCTGTCAGGTGCTTCAAGTAGCTGTGATGGGAGAGGAACAAAGCCATGCATGGCTCCAGCTGATCCAGAAGAGTGCTTTAGAGTCTCCCACTTCCTTCCTGCCATTTGAGTGTGGTGTTCTCCCTTCTGCCTCAGCCACACGTAGTGTGTCTCTGATATACTGATATAAAAGCCTTGAACTCTAGTGCTATCAGCTGTAGATCTTACAGAAGCCTCAGAAAATGTCTTTAATTGTTTAAAAGGAAATCTGTAACAATAATAGCATGCTATCTGTGATTAAGTGAGTAGTGGCTGCATGATAGATTTTTAAAAATGTATTGAAGGAGAGCATTGGCTTGGTGGATCCATGAGGACCATGAAAGTAACCTGATGGAACAGCTTTGGATTGTCCAGACACTTTGTATGAAACAGCCACAGAGGAAACATTTTGCACAATTCTGAGGTTTAAAGAGAAAGTAATGCTTGTGAAACTGATGACTGGTGGCAGCAGTGACAGATTCCACCCCAGTTCTCCCCGCTTGGCTGCGTCTGTGCCAGTAGGCAGCATGGTGTGGCAGGAGCAGGTAGGTGACGTTACTCAGATGGTGCCAAACCCTTCCATTCACCTAGACAGGTTTAGAGGACTTTATCCGGTCTAGTGCCATGGACCGAATGCCCATGGCACTGGAGAACATGGAAGGCCTCTCCCATAGAGCAAATCTGCTCTGGGCACCTGCTGTGGTGAGAGCCAGAGCTCTGTGAGGGGAATGCAGCGGGAAGGCTTACAGTGAAACCACCCTCTGGATCTGAATGGAGAGGCAGATATGGACTCATCCTTCTTCTGCCAAATTGGTGGTGCAAGCATCCTCCCATCTGTGATGTCTTACATTCCCCTGACTCAGTATTCCTTAAAGTCCAGAGGAGCCTTTGTCCTGGAATGCTACTACAGTGGCACAAAGGCTGTCTAGGCCTTGGTGTATCTCTGTCATGTCTGCTGGAAATATAAGTGTCTAAACCCTCACTGATAAAGAGAAGTGGAATTTTTCATCACAGCACCAGGGCCTACCAGGAAGGGATTGTTACCAGAAATATTGCAGCAAATGGGATAGGAGGTTCTTGATTTGAAAACGTTATGAATACTTGTGGGTATTAAAAGAGTCTTTCATAAGACTGACATACAGGAGATAGAATTAGTACTCCTTCTATTACTCTCTTGATCTTTTGTAACTCCAGATTTCCCCAAATTCACTGTTGCTTGTAAAATTGTAGGCATTACATCAGATATCACCAGTGTGATGCTATTATTTCATTAAAAGTCTGGCAAACAGAATCCTGTTTTAAAATGCTTGGGATAAAATAACAATGATGATGATGATAATAATAATAGTAATACTGATGATGTTAGCAACCATCTGTGATTATGCACAGCTGTAAACAGAGAGGAAGTGAAAACATTTTGCTCAGGGGTTCACGGTACAATATGGGAACAATTACTTTTAGACTTTGACTTTCTCAGCAGAGGACACATTTAAAAATTTGAAGCCAGTGGCCTTAGAAAACTTTTATGCACTTTTATGCATTAGGCCCCTTTTACAACATTCTGCTGGCTAGGACAGCATGGCAGGGTCCCACCCCAGTCTCTTGGGAATCGATGGCAGTCGTCTCCTAATGAGAAAGGCACTGAAACTCAGCACCGATGTCACGGTGGAGTCCCCACTGAGAATATGACACCAATGGAGAAAAAAGTTCCTCTTTTGGCAAGGTGTATGAATATAAAGGAACTTATAATTGGATTTCCTTAAAGACTTGTAGAACTAACACTCTTACAACTCTTCACATTGAAAGGAAGTTCTTTTAAATTCTGTTAGTTCTCCAGCCTACATTTTTTAGAAAAGTAAGATGTGCAGCTTCTGAAGAAAGCCAGGAACAATGAGGTGAGCCGTATTTGCATTCACGAGTTATTCTGTGGTGGCACGTTGTCATCTTTTGTTGAAATATCACAACTTTCAAAAAGACTCCTTTGAAGATAAAGAATTATATTTCATCTTGTTTTCTAAAAAGTTACACTGAATACACACTTTGAAATGACAACGTGAGATCTGACTGCCCTTTAGCATAGGTCTGTCACCTAAGGTGCCTGTGTTCAAATCAAGGTCATTGTGTTTTCTGTTAGCTGTGGGTGATAGTGCACATCACATCACTGTGTCCACACCACTGGCATCCCAACATCTGGTATGAAAGTCTGCAAGATATTCTATTTGGAAGTTGAACAAGAGTGAACTAATAAGGGAATTAGATTTAAATACTAGTCTCTGCTTTGAGTGGTTTCTCTAGATCAAAGTTGAAACTGATGCAGGGCTATGTGCCATACAGCATTAATGCTCTACAAGACCGAAAAGGAGGTGTTTTAAGTGTCTGAGGTATGCAGTGCTGAAAGACTTTTGCTCTCACTAACCAGTGGGACAGCATGGTCCCAAATTTTTAAGATAAAGCAACCACAGTAGAATTATGAACCAAATGACACCTTCATCCTGGAAGCAGTTTCTTTCTTTACATAAATTGAAAACAAATAGCAACAGTTTACAGCTAGTCTCAAAATGGGCATTAAGGGTGTATCTGCAGTAGGAAAGCACCTCAGCCACAAATGGGCATTCAAGAATTTGCATGGGATTGAGATCCGGTTCTCTGAACCACCTGTTTCTCTCTACTGTCTGTAGGTTTTCACCCTGATCTGCACTGGTGACTAATGTAGGCACAATCAAAACACACTTGAAACTTTCAGTGAAGAAGCCAGTGAGCTGCTTTGCATATCCTAGATTTTAATGTACTCATTGACTGTCTTGCTGCAGTCTTGTCTTATTAACAATGTGCTTTTATTCAGTTACCATTCTGCAGAGGTCTGGAGTCCAGCCCAAAACCTACTGCTGACTTCTCCTTCGTGACCCAGGCAGAAAGCTCTACGTCTGTGCTGCCAATTCCCCCTTAGCTAAAAGGAGAACATGAAATTTTTTCAGTAAACTTCTGAGGCCTGTTTCAATAATCTGGGAAAAAAATGCTTTTTAGAATTTGAAAATGAGGTATATAGGGGATTTGGTTTTCTTTATTATTTTTGGGCTAAATCCTGAACCCCTTACAAGGCAAAACCCCAGTCTGGAGTACTTCTGAGAAGAAATAGTGACCAAACCAGCATTTCTTGCAATGACTTTGACAGCTCTCTGGTTATGATTCCCAGTGAGCACACTGCTTTCCAAGAGCATGCCCAAGATCTGGCAGAAACATGTCATTTCAGGACTGACTTGCTCCTAAAGAGGCATCAATTTTGCTCTAAGTGCTATTCCATTAAGAAGAGCTGCAACTGATGCTAGGACTTTATGTTAAAATGGAGTCTGAAAGCTTAAAAACATAGACTGCTCAGCAATTAGCAACTGCACATCGATTAGGGGATCTGAATTTGGTGCTTTGCCAGCCTTACAGATTTCATATATGACCCGGAATAATCACAGGACCAAATCTGTAAAAGGGTACATTAATCCCAGTTGAAGTTGGCCTCACTTTGCCATGGCTCATCTGAGCAACAGCTTCTGCTCTATGCAAGACATCTCTGTCTCACAGTAAGAAAGATACATCCCACCTGGTTTTCCAGGCAAAGGAAAATAGCACACTTTTTGCTATTGCTGATCATTTTTGTTCTGTACGGAGGCAGCCTGGCCCACTGGGTCAAGAATACCTTCCTCAGCCTCCAGGTACCTTGAGAGAGGCCCCTGATTTTCTGCTGCTGGATTTCTCTAGTCTCCCTCTGCACATGGGCAGAGCATCTGCATTGCAGACTTGTGGTAGAAGGGACCACTGGGGTACTAAGCCTTTCACTGCACTAATCCCAAGGGAATCTGGCCCTTCTCTCCCAGCTGGGAACCCTTCATCTCTCTATGTGTCTGTTTCTTATTTGTACAGTGGAGATAACGACACTACCACATCCCACAGGGATTTTGCAAACAGAAATCTATGAATATAGTCCTTGGGATTAGCAGAAAGACTATGATGATTGGGATCACAGAAATACCCAGATAGATCTCTCAGGGAAACAGCTGGTAAAGGTATTGGGAGGGATTTAATTGCCCTCTGAACAATTAAAATAAGAAAAGGCCATACTTCTAACTTAGTAAGTAAGAGTAAAACCGAACTATTGGATTTTACTCTGCATAAATGAGAAAAACTGCAGATTTTGCAATTAGGTAGTAGAATTCTCTGATACATTCAGTTGCTTTTATTATCCAATAGTTTACTAAATAGGAGTAATCTCTGAGACCTCTCGTAATGTGTTTAAATAAACCCAGTGCCAATTAATATGAATGGAAAATGTTGCACCCGAACAGTCACAAACCTGGAACGGTTAGCACTGTCATTTATGGAGAAATCGGTGCTGAAATATGTGCAGCAGAATTTCCTCTAGATTTGAGGAGGAATTGCATAGCCCACTAGTGTTCCTGTCTCTAAAGGTCAGCTGTGGAAAGAGATGGTCAAAAGAAACTGTCTAGAAATCTAATTCCAGTGGGCATTAGAAATGAACATAATTTTTAAATCAGCAGAACAGAAGGTACAAATATTATGACTTGTGATCACAGCCTGCATTGCTCCATTTCCACTCTCCTAAGCTCTTTTACATCCTATCACGAGTCTGAGTCAAGTGACCAGACTTTCTGTGCTGAGACACCCTGAAATCTTGTGGCACCTCTTCTCGCATGGGACAGGGGCAGCTCGGGGCCCTGGGACCTGAGCTCAGTCCCTGCACATGCTTCCTCTTGGTAGCAATGTCTCAGGTGAGCAGAGCAGCCCTGGCGATCGCTACTTGTGAATTTTGCCAGGAGCCAGCACACGCTGCCGCTGCTGTTGTGGCAGGTAATGCCATGCAGCACAGGCTGCACCAGCTGCTGGGACTTTCTGTGTGTACTCTTTGTTTGGGCTTTAAAAAGTGCATTTATTAATGCAATCCTGTTGTTTTGTTTTATTATGTTTTGTTTTTTTCTTATGCTTTCATATGCTTTCATTATTAAGCCTATGAGTTCGTATCTATTAGAATTGAATTTTGGTTTTGCATAATCAATCTTTGCTATAATAGTGGCATTGTGCTGGTATTGAACGAATCTTAATTCTGCCACTGCTTATTTTCTTGACCTATGGAGAACTACAGTGTGTGAATAGCGCTCATTGAACCCTGTCTGCAAGCACTTTACCTTGCTGTTTCTGTCAGTCCTAGGCTTAGTGAGAGTGTAGGAGAAGCTGAGAGAGTGCAAAGAAGTAGGTAGGGACATTTCCAGGCACTGTGAAAAGCAGGATAGTGGCATGTCCCCCTAAGAGGGTTGAGTCCGGTACATATAATTGATTAATTACATATCTCCATGGTGCTAGGCACTGTACAGATGTACCGTATCTTACTCTAAGCCATCATGGCCAATGCCCCTTAAATCATCCATTCCAATTGTGTCATTCACTGCACTATCTGGCACATATAGTTACATAAATATCAGCTGACATTTCACATAAATAGGGTGATCAAAGGCAATACAAGTTCTTTTTTTGATTCTGAAATTATGAAATCATGATTCCAGAAGACACTCTGTTTTGCCGGCAACTGTTTCCTGAGAAATTTTGCCATCTACAAAGTGTGATTCTCTAGGAAGACAATGTGGAAGCAGAGGTCCCAAGAGCAGCCTGTGCAATTAAGATCAACCCATTTATCCCAGGCTTTGACACCCTGTTGTGTCTGTGTGTGTGATGGATATTTCTGTGGGACAAGGTGTTCAAGAAGATCACTTCTTGAGGGATGGTGGGGGCCAGGAGCTGGACTTGGTCAGGAATATGGACAGGCTCATGTTTTATGAGGAAGAGCTTTACCATGGGGTGGGGAGACTGACAATGCTTCTGTGCCTGGAGGAGGGCTGGATGCGGCTCTGACGAGGGGAGAACAGACACTCTGGACAGTCGGTGATGCCCATGCTGAAACTGGGGTGGTTCCTTAGTGGGTGATTGCCCTGGCAGGGCTCTGGCTGTGACCACCCCGTGTCTGCTCTGCTCTATAAGGGTGAGCGTGCCTCATGCCTGAGCAACTGGCAGAAGAGAGTGGCAGCATGTCACTCCCTTCAAAGCCTTCTGGGGAACCCTTCACATGTGTCCTATTTCCTCCAGCCCCCTGACAAAGTGGCAGAAACCGAAATCTGATTTACAGCTTCCATTCCCTTGCCTTAATAGAGCAGGGTGTGATCCGAGCTCGCACGCCTTGCTGCTCATTGCATCTGACAGTCCAGACTTGCACCTCTAGGACAAGGAGGGCCGCACCCTGCAGCCGCTCTCCTTATTTCACTCCAGTTAATAATGTCTGTCTCTGTATGGGAGGCTTCTTTTTTCACACGGAAAAGTTAGGAAACAACTCAAGCCCTGCGGTTTTCTCAGATATTACATTCATTATTTTCTCATCAATGTAATAGTCAGATTCTCCCATGATACGACAGGAGCATGAACACAAATTACAGCTGAACAATCCCCTTTTACAAGAACAGGCCCTTTATCACTGTCTCCTACCGCCTTCTACAATATTTTGTGGTTTTGACAGAAACTCAGTTTCTGAAATCTTAAAGAATAGTATTAAATACCACTATTGTGATTTCTTTTCACTGAGCGTTTGGCTTCTCTTTCTTATTCTGAAAAGAGAACCCTCGGTTCTGATATAGGATCTGCATAACATGAACAATAAGGGGAGCAGCAAAGCACGCGGGAGAGCCTTTCACAGTTTTTTCTTGTATTTTTCCATCTTCCACCTCCTCCTGCTTTAGATTCTCCAACTGTTCTTTTACTTGCCATCGAATAAACAACCCCTGTCAAACTTTGGGCTCAATTAAAGTGTTAAATATGCTACTACAACCCTTCTTAACTTTGCTCAGAGTTGATTGTATAGATCTAAAGGTAAAATTTCTTTTTCAACCCATATATATATTTGAGAGAGCACCAAAATGCATTGTAAAATGGGAAGAAAAAAGGCTGAGGTTTTCATGTTACAAGGCAATTCTGGGAGCATTAGCTAAGAAATCTGCCACTGTGTTTTTCATGGGATGCTATTGTGCTTAAAAAACATGTTGCCTCATATACAGCATGATACAAAAGAATAATCAGGCAGGTGCTGCCTATAATTATTTTGGTAATTTTTAAATCTTTGAAAATACTAATGTATTTATATTTTTTACCTCTTCTAATTAATCTTGTAAATAGGTCTGTTTATAACACAGAGCTGAAAGCATCTGAAAGAAGGAAAAAATTCCCACTTTCATTTCTCCCAGTTTCCACTTGCGTTTCAAAATCTACTTCAGATCCCAAACTTGGAGGTGTTAAATTTCCCTTCCAACCCAACACTTTGATTCATTTTTCTTCTGTTTTAAGAAGTAGAAGAAGAGAAAAAATATTCCATGTTCTTGGTGGAGAGGTACAGAGTGGATATTATCTAAACTTCCAGTAGTGAATCACAGCTGACAGTGTTGCTATTTCTAGGCCAGAGAATCACTCTTTGAACAAAATGCAATTGCTGTGTCTTTTCAACCTGCGCTTCAGCAGAGTGAAACAGCAGGATTCCCGTACTGTATAATAACTGTCAGAAACAATTTCTGCTCTGTAAGTGAGGTGAAGCAAAATGTCAAAATATTTGAATACATTTCATTGAGGATATCTTCTTTTAAATTAGTGAAGGCTAGAGGAAGAGAATCCTATTCTCTCACATAATAAATATGCATGGAACAGTGGGGCCAAGTGAATTCTAATAAAGCTGGGTCCTTGCTCGTTAATGTGTTAGAGAACAACAACAATAAAACACAATAATTATTAGTTAAAGAAATGCCAGCACTGGCCTTTTACCGACACTTCTGAACATATAAATCGCAATAAATTTAGACTCTCTGAAAATGCTGTGTTAATTACCATATTTTATAAAATGCCTGGGGTAGGGGGGAGGAATCACAGTGACCAAGAAGGATCCCAGCCTGAGTGTACACATCTCGTTATTAGTACAGCTGCTTTCCTTGGAAATCATTAGCCAAACCATGTTATCTATGCTCCTACCCAGAGAAGAATGATAAGGAAAGTTTACTAACAAGACCTCGTAATTTTATAAGATTTTTCCAGCTCAAAGCAGGTTATGAAGAAAATGCTTGAGAGTTTGCAAACACCTAGAGTTGAGTTACTTTCAGTGTAATTATCTTGAATTTTCAAACAATTCTCTTGTGCTCCCACTTACTGCTTGCAAAGAAAGGCTGCACAGGTTAACAAGTCTCGTGCCCAGTGATAAGCAGGAAGGTGACTCATTTGTGCCCAGGAGGATGGGTGAGCAAAGCACTCAATTCATGTGACCCAAGAGCTGCCAGGCATGAAACCCTTTCAAGCAATTTCATACAAGATTCAAGAGAGCTGCAAAGTACCTGAAGACACCAGTGATGTTGAAAGGCAGAGCACTCAGGTAATGGATACATCCAGCACAGTGTTTTGTCCAACTATAGCCAGTCTAAGGTGATTCAGCGTAAAGCAGAAAAAAAGCCTGCAAGAAGCCAAACCGTATGGTGAGAAAAGGAAAAATTATCCCCAGCCCCTGCAAGTCACCTGTGGAAACGGGAATGTCACACTAATGTTGAGTAAGGGAAAGGTCAGTGACATATATATTTGTACAGGTATAATTCTAGCAAGAGGAATATGAATGCCCATAAAAAACCCCCCTCCAGTTTCCTGAGTGAGTGTTCTTGCTGACTGTATTGAAATGCTGAAGTGGCTCCATCATTAAGGTGGTGAGCAGAAATAATAAGCCCAATTTATAATGACATGGGCACATGTACACACACACACATGCACACACACACACACACAGAGGCAGGAATTCTCTGTGTCAGTGAAAATAAGGCTGGCTCTGAATTGATTTAGGATTCATTAGTTCAAGGAGCTCATTATGCAACATCATGAGATAACAGTTCAGTCCTATTTTTGGTTTACTACTACAACCCACTAAAGCATTATTTTTGCTGTTGATGCTAAAATGTTCACATCTCAAAAAGCCCATTCCTAATAACTTTTTAACTTACTGTTTTTCAAAAAGCATTGATATGAGTAGCTAATACTGATGGACTGCCATGCAATACACTGATCTTCCCATAAATTCCTACTCTGCTTGGCATTGTGATTCTTTGCCCATATCGGACCCTGTAAAAATCTCTCAGGAGGTGACCAGAATGGGTTAATTCAAACTACCATACTGTTTTGTAATGGAAACCAGAAATCCTTTCTGGTAAAAAGTTTACACTTACAGAAAAAATGAAAAATATTTCGGTTGCAGGGTTTTCTGCTGAAACTAATATCAGTCAATAGCCTTGTTTAGAGATGTTGACCAAATTTGTTGCATTCCAAACCTCTACTAGAGAAGGAGATTAAATCTAGTAAATATCTATCTAGATGCCCAGTTATCGGAAGGCATTTTGATAGCAGTCCAGTGTGTAATTACAGATTACACCATATTGACTGTGCTGAACACACTGCCACTTACACCAGTTCTACCAAAATGCATTACTTTTAATACAGGGCTTTTTGTATCCAATGTGTTTCCTCTGGATGGAGAAAAAAAAGTAGAATTTACAGTTGTTGTTTACATTCTTAAGATGCCTGGGTGATTTTATTTTGAAGGCAAGTGATCGAAAATAAATGATGTTGTTTTCTTTCAGATAAAATCTTCCTAATTTGTGAAGATTCTCCTTGTTGATGTGATTGCTGGGCTGCATTATTTAAAATAACATAGCTAGAGATTACAGGTTTCTTTGGTAATACCGAGATAAAATTACAAACCATTTTGCTGGGGTTCAGTGGAAGATAATGGCAGCCCTTGGTAATGTACAGTGGTCTGCCAAAATTGCTGAAAAGAAAGAGGAAATTTCATCTAATCCACATAAATTTAGTATGGGGTTTATCAGGCTCTCTAAAAAATGCTTTTTTTAGTTCTGGTGTGTAGCAGGTAGCTATCCAAGATGAAATATGTATCTTTGCTTATCTAACCATAGAATATGCAGGATTGGTCTCAACTGTGTGTTTGCAAGTATTTTGAGGAAATTCAATAATCGTAATTGCCTTGTTTTCCTCATAGTTTCTTTCTGTTACTGCTCAGCCTAATCTCTCTCTTCTTCTTGTGTTTTCTCACTCTGGGGATCAGGGGATTGTCTCTAATATAGTTTAATACCTCCCTCACTACAAATTTTTGATTCTCTTCTTCATCTCATTAAAACTCTGACTAATTGAAACCTCTTCTCTATGTAATATTCCTTGTTACGGACTTCTTGTTGATTGTTCTTTTACCTGTTTACACTGTACACATCCTGTAGCTGAGCACGCACCCTGCTCACAGGTTGAGTGAAAAAAATTGAAAAAAATTTGTAGCAATTTTTATTAATAAATATCTTCTTTGATTTGAAGATTTTACAGGTGATAATGGCTCTCTTTTCTTTCTGGTCTATAGCAATGAGGAAATTGAAATAAAAAAAGTAACCTTTTTAACTAGTTTCAGACATATACACAAGGGTAACATATTGCTTTTAGAAGAATCAATCTGGCATGTATTCAAATGGCTTAAATTAATTGAATAGTATAATTTTAAGGGTATGAAAGAACAGGCTTCTTGGTAAGCATTAAGAAACACACCATTTGCAGTTCAGATGTCAGTATTTTTTGCTGTTACTGTGGCACCAAAGAACAGAGAGAGTTACCACAAGCCTTCTGAAAGCTTAAAATTTTTTCATTTTTACTTATCTAAAAATATTGATGGGATTCTGTTTGTCTTTTCCAGAAACTGCTCTACTAAAGAGGGAATCAACAATATGACTTTTTGATGAGGTAAATGTTTTGATGAAGTCATAACCTTTTCTTACGCTTTTACAAGAAAAAAGTAATACAGACTTGAATGGGATAGTACAATGCACAGTGAAATCAAGATGACTCTGAACAAACATATAAAGAAGAAGGTACCATAGGACTGCTGCTGCCTTTCATGTGGGTTCCCAGTATCTCATAAACCCCAAGTTCCTCTGAGAAGCCAAAGCAAGAGCTGATGAATATAATTGACCCTATCGCAATTTAAATTTCCTGGCTCATGTGATATAAAAGGTTTGGATCGAATCTGTTGAAGCAGGATAGCAGGTTTGGATCAATGCTCTTTCATATTACTGTAACAGTTGAGCATCAAAATTCCTGTAAATATTTCTCTTGCAGTTGCCAGTAATTATCTGTGTAAATGACAATTGAACAGCTTTAAAATAAATTTAAATTATGAAATCAGGTGCCGTCTCTATGTTTCTCACTCATCGTAATCTTTTATCTTTTGTTCTTTCCTACCCCTGTCTGTGTTTCCTTCATCACTTTTCCTTCAATCGTTATCTAAACATGTTTGGTTTTGAATGCCAGTCGTTCCTCAGGCTTGCAGTCTCTGTAGGGCCTTTCATTTAAGCAACAAACAGAGTGCAACAGATGGAAATGGGACTGGAGCTACTGGATCTATAAATGAATTGGAAAACATGTCATGTTGCTTTGAGGAAGAAGACTGTGATGAATAGCTGTGAGTGGCAAAGTGAAGCCTTTGTTTTAGGGAAAATAATATTTAGCCTGCCTGGGAGAGCAAACCCTTTGCAAAACTTCAGCCATAAGAGGGGCCAAAGCTGAGTCAGGTACAAGAGTGATTCTTGTCACCTGTGTAAGTTTTAACTCATCAAGATGCGAAAGACTGCTGAGAAGGTGAACAAATTCTTTCTTCTAGAGGGTTTTCTCTGTCTGACACAAATACTCAAAGAATCACAGAATCATAGAATAGTTTGGGTTGGAAGGGACCCTAAAGATCATTTGGTTTCAACTCCCTGCCATGGACAGGGGCACCTTTTACCAGACCAGCTTGCTCAAAGCCCTCCCAATCTAAAAATCTGTAAGCTGCCCAAACACATATGTCCCTAATTTTGACATATATTTAACTTTGATTTAAAAAATTGCTAATGCAAAATTATTCATAATACATATATTCTGAAAAGTAGAAAAAGTAGGAAGAAATGACAATGAAACAGAACTATCAGGAATGGCAAAAGGCAACTTAGCTATGAAAATGAGAATAAAAAGCTCTCTAGAAGCTGAAGCTGAATATACAGTAGACCAGCACCTGAAGTAAAAAGAAAGTCTCAGACCCTTTCAGAAGGATTTTGCTACAGACATAATTCAGGAAAAACGAATTCATTTGAGGCACTTCCTTAATCATAAGATTCTGTCTTACAGGAGAAACGAGACCTACAAAAATAATTAGGGGCATGGAGTGAACTCATTTACAAGGGAAAAGATAGCTAGTTATCTTTGCTAGGTGATGATTAAGAGTGGGAGAGGGATGCATAATAAGAATTTACAAATATTAGAGGCATAAATATACAAAAAGCAGATTATAAATATGCAGCGAAGTATTTTTAAATCCAAGGACCACTGTTTGGTCTGTAGGTGACTTATTTGCTAAGGGAAAAAACACATAATATAAAGCCTTTTTCTATGTAGGTTACTGGTTCAAATCTGTCCCTGGCATGACATGACTTTATGAGTTAAAGATTATTTAGATTTCTGCTTGAAATAAATTTACTCCTGTTTCAGGAGAAAATGTCTTCATTAGAAAGGCTGATGGCTGGACCAGCACAGCTGCTTATTGACTTAACAGAGCAGTGACTGGCACACATAGCCCCTTCCCAGGGCTGTGACAGTGAGGTTTGTTGGTGTGGGAAGCAGAGGGAGACTTGCACTGTTCCGGTGCACTTGCACCTTTACTTTGTGCTGATCTTATTTGCGATACAATGTGCAGGTAATTAGTGAAACAGTGATTAGTGAAGGTGATTTTATGGACCCGGGTTTCTGCAAAAATTGCACACAGGTTAAAGCCTATGGGAAGGGTTTTGCAGGAACAGATTTGCATTTATTGCGCTCACATATAGAGTTATGGATATGCAATTTCAATCAGCTGAAAAAATTTATTATGTTCCTCTGTAATATAATCCTAAACTCTAAGCATGACAGGACACTGTTACATCCCCACTGACACCTAGACAAGCATTAGGATTTATCAAGTGTCTCTGCTTAAGGACTGATCCATCTGCTGCACTGGCTGATGCCTGCAGGACAAAGAAGCTCTACAACCCTCCTCTCTTGCCTCACTAGCCACCAAACAAAATGTCTACAAATCTGCAAAGTTTTAGCCCATTCTGTTGTGTAATCACAACTGAATTTCATACATACTGTCTGACCTATATGGAGAGCCAGAGGAAATGCTTAAAAACCCCCTCCAATAATAAACAGCAGAAGCAGGTGATCTGGATGCCTCTAGCAACATGTGTAAGTGAATCAGAATGCTCTTGCAAAGCAGACTGGCAAATATTCCCTGTAGGAGAAATAAAAGCTGCTTTTTAAGCTACCCGATATTTGACAAAGGCAATCTGCTGTGTAGACCTATACTAATCCAAGTGACATGAAATATCTTTCTCAAAAATGCTGCACATAATTTGCCTTAGAAGGAAGAGAACAAATAAGTAATTTGCTAAATCTGAGAGAGGTTTGTAGCACTTCCTTTTCCTGCACCAGAACACACATTGCATTAGGACTCCTTAATGTAGGTATTGTTTCACTGTGAAAGGTTATTGAAACTAAGAGTTTCAGAGCAAATAGATTTGGTACTAATTAAATACATTCCAAGTAGGAATAAGCTTACCTCTTCTAAGAAATATAGTAGTATATTTAATTTCCAGTTCTTAGGTTCCTTTACAGACCATAACATGCATGCTCCTTTTAAGCAGAAATCTCTGTTGGTTTGGGTTTTACTGTCTTCAATCAAGTAAAGCCACCCCCTGCATCAATTAAGATCTGCAGAATTAGCACTTAGTGTCATAAAAGTATGTATTCTGATTTCATTTACAATGCACAAATTGATGACATAAGGCAATCTGTACCTCTCATCCTCTGCCCCTCTCTCACTCCCTCTATCCCCCCATCTGAGTAATGTGGTTCAGAGCAGGAAAGGTCAGGATTTCAATACCTATACGAATGAAGGTTTCTTTTTAGTGAGATACAAGGTCTCCTTTTCTCACGATTTGAAAATTCAGAGTAGATTTTTTTCATGACTTGCCCTTGACCATAGTTAGCCCTTCTCAGTGTAAAATAGGATCTACCCATATTTGAATTATCTTTATTATTGATAATGGAAGGTTTTTAGAGGAAAGATGGATGAATACCAGAATCCTTGATTGCAACTGGGCTCTGAGCAGAGATTTTTATGGAATTTCCTCTAACATGTCGAAGATCTTTTTATTTGTTTGGGTTTTAGGGTTTTTTTTAACTTTTTTGTTATCTCTCCACAGACTTCAGTTTATGGAGTTCAGAGAATGGGGAGACATTATCCTCTGTCCTACCTGAAAGTGAATGACTGTATGTACTGTCCATGTGGGTTGAAATGAAGCTGCTATGTACTTCTTTTTCACATCAGTCAGATTCTGGTTTGGAGACTCTCTTTTGTTGCCAGATGCAGGTCTAATATTTATCTTACTATCTGTTTTTTCCTTGCAAAGGTGGCAGTGAACATGCGTGGGCAGTATAAAAGGACTTACCTGCCCTGACTTGAAAAGGAAATTGCTTTACACCACCTGAAGGTTTACTGCAGGGCAGATTCTCTGCTGGTTTGGGGGAGGCTGGATGGCTGATAACAACCAGAAAAAGGAATGTCACTACTCATTTTGCTCTCTGTTTTATCAGGGTAATAATGCTTGTACTGTTCAAGGCTCCTCTTTCAGTCCTTTTCTGTCAATGCATTTCAAACCCAGCATCTAGTGGTACAAGCCAATTAAGTCCCAAATTCACTTGTCAGAGCATTCCCTCTATGTGTCTGCCATATTCTGGAGCCAAGTTCTTCAGTTTCTTGGGTTTAGGCCAAGAGGAAACATTAACAATAAATAACGATGAAGATCTGTATGCTGGGAATTAAAACAATATCTATTAAAGGCACTCCACAGAAATGAACTTGAAATGCACGATGTGAAAATTAAATAAAACCTGCAAGAATATTAAAGCTCTAAAGAAATAAATGGGATGACTGCTGAGAAAAACTGAAAATGAGGTGCCCAGTGTTTTTAAACTGTTTGGATTTTTGGCAGCCTGCACAGTAAGTAAATGCTTTGAATCAGAAAAATTCCAAACAACTTTCAATTGCCCTTAAGCATATTTTGGACTCACTTCTCAGTGTGGACAAATGTCACGGAGGGGAAGAAATCTGGCTCAAAACTATGAAGTATGAGTATTGAAAAAAACTTAAATATGCACAATGTGCGACTTTCTATTATATTTTTAACAACATTTCAAGGTTGGATACATAATTCATGGCATTTTGGATATCTTGAGAGAAAGTAAAGTGTTGTAAAATTTCTGGATCAACATCTCTTGGCTTGAGAAAAGACCCACACCTCTGAAACTTTTTCAACTCCCTTAAAACTGTTCTGAATATAAAAACTCCAATGCTATGATCCAAAGACCACAGGAAAAAACTAAAATTCTCCTTATTCCAAAATGTGCTCTGAATCTGCCTGCTTTGTGTAAGGGAAGGGATTCATCCCTTATGTGGAATGGGTTGTTTAGAAATACAACGCAACAAAGCAGTGCGCGCTTCAGCAATTTCCTCTTCAAGAGAGAAGCAATCATCTCCTTGTGGAAGAGACTCATTATCTCAGAGAGTTTATTTGTTGTTGGCTTTTTCATCACAGCAGCAGCCACAACAAAGCATGGGATGGCAGGTACTACGACTGGTGAACACCTTGGTTCGGCATGGCACCGAGCCGTATTTTTAAGGTGACGTTTGGACAACTTTGTCCCAAAGACACAGGTGGCTCCCACGCCACCCTTGCATGTTGCTGGTGTGGTGTTTGAGGTGCTTGTCCCTCTGTCTGAGACTCCTTCTTGAAGCACCTAGAAGGAAATAAACCTCAGCACTCGCAAACATCTGTGGGGCTTTTTTTTCCCCTTGGGTATTTTGAATCCATTCGTGTTTTTTGCTGTTGAAAATGAAAAGAGGGTTGTATAATTGTACACAGCTCCCGGTCCCTGCAGTGCTGAGGTCAACCCAAGCTAAAACATGAGTTGCCCCTCCAAGCTCACCCTGGAGACAGTCATGCTAAAGCCGAGCGAGCACGGAGCCCAGTGCAAACACTTGAGTTGCAGTCCCTTTCATGTGCTCTGAAAGGCTTTCGGCGCGATGTCAGGTGGCACCTCCCGGCCCCGCCAGCGCCTGGCAGCTCTGCCGTCATGGAGAGGCTGGCCGGCTCCCCAGGGCACCTCACCCTCTCCCCCGGCAGCCTCCGAAAGTGGGAGGCACCTGCCGCCCTCCTCCCCACGGGGGCCACGGGGGTTGCTCTTCAACACGGTCTGCTCCACAGTTGCCTCTCGATTGGAGACGTTCAGGGAGGTCCTTCAGCGCGAGACCCAGCCATGGGATAAAAGCCACGCGTTGAATAACAGCTGCTATCTCAAACCTCTGCACACAGACTTTAAGGAAGAAAAGAAAAGAAGAAAGGGAGAGCAAGTGCTGTGAAAATAAGTAGTGTTCTGTGTGCTTTAGACTTCGACAAAAAAAAAAAAAAATGCTGCTAGAAATGAAAATAAAGAGCGGGTAGTGCCCTCACCATCAGGCATGAAATATTCCTTTAATAACTATTTTCCTCAGGTAGTCTTACAGTAACTTCAGAGCCTTGTGGTCTTGATGTTTCACACATATTTTTGGTGGACTAAGATGGCACAAGGTCAGTCAAGTCCACTCAAAGTCTGTTCTTCATGTAATCCCAGAATCAAATCAGGCTCTGAGGGAACTTCAGTCACCATGTTCCTCCCCTGGTGCTCTCTGTCCTCTCCAACAGAACAATTTACAGCTGGATATTGTTTTAAACATCTGGCCAGAGGTTTTTTAATCCAGAACTTGAGGGCAACCAAACCTCCTGGACCTATGAGTCCTGGCAATTTGCCTTATTTCCTTCTGGTACCATGGTGATAAGTAGCTGCAACACCCTCCAGGGCACAGTTCTGCATGTAGTCCCCTTTCAGAGGAGGTCACCAAGAGAACAAACCCGTCTGGGGCAAGAAGGAGATCACCCATACCAAGATGGCTTGCTTGACTACCTCCTAAATAACCCTCTCCCATAAGTACTACTAGCGCTAGGGAGTGCCAAATTAAGAGCAATGTGAAATCTTTGCAAATGGTGACTAAATGATGGAGACAATAACAGTGTAAATAACTTGGTAATTTAAATAGCTGGTTTATAAATAAACCAGAGTCAATACACATTCCTGCTGGTCTCTAAAGAAATTAGACCAGTAAATTCCTGTGAATCACAATAAGGAACATATTTTGTGCTTTTAAAATAAATCTCCAAGCTTCATGATTAAGTACTTTTAATTATTGTAGAGTGGTACAGGCAGCAGCTTTATATATTATATCTCTCCAATCAATAACAAAAGAACTGCTTTGCAGGAACTGATGCTGTACTTTTGCAAGAAAATTAGTTGTACTTCAAAAGAAAAAGTCAAATGTTAACTTAAGTTTGTCCTTGCTAGTCATTTTTTTTGACATGTATTTTAAAAATAAGTTGGCTATTTCATGAAGAAATACAGTGCTTAAAAGAATGCAGTGTACCTTAAATTGTGTAAAAGTTTGGCTGGTTTTTGCATTTTAGTTGTAGCTGATGAGGGAAAAAACAATGGAGAACTACTTTTCTTTGACTTCATAAGCAGCATGTATGAATGCAGAGATAATTTCTCTAAACTTTCCTTTTTTTAAAAAAATAGGAAAGAAACTCTGAAAGGTGGGCACTTGAGAATGGTTTTAGATTTTAAAAGAAACGAAAAAATGCTCACAGTAGGCAAAATCCCCAAATGAAGCCTGTAGCCCGTTGCATTCAGCAGGTAGCCTGGATTGTTAGCATAATAGTAAAACTCCAACAGTGACACTTGAAGCAAAACTTTATGCATTTTTAAAGACAGCTAAAAAAAACCCACCCTCAACTTGATTCTTGCATTCTTGTTTTCAAACATGCCACTGGAAAAATAAACCAATATATAGTCTTAGCAACCAGTGTTAGCAGCCTGGACTTTTCTCTGAAGAGCTCTGTGCAGCATGAGCACTTGAGAGATGTTGGTCCCATTCAAGGTCACTGGAGACCTGTTTTTCAGAAAATCCACCTTGTTTATAGGTGGCTTCATGTTTAGATAACCACATCTGTCCTTTCGTGGCCCTGTGGGATAATATTTTTGCCTTGCCATCATTCCTAGAACAAGTCTTTTACTCCTCTTTACCTGAGCAAGCAGAGATCATGCTGTCAGAAAGGAATAGAATCCTGTAGAAATGCCTTAGTGGCACAGGAGCACGCAGCTAATGACACTGCTGACCACACTCAGAGGAACCAGACCTCTTGGGCCTGCTAGCAGAGCTTGACCCAGACAGATGGCAGGGAGGCTCATCTCCAGACCTGGAGCTACTATGCTATACTACATCAGATTTCCTTCTCTTAGCAATACAGGTCTTTTTCTCAGAAGAGAGAGGTGCTTACTGCCAGTAGCAGAGCCCGCAGCCAAAAGTGCTTGCTTCACTTTTGATATTGGCAGGTATTTTGTCCAGGAAACAGCCACTATTAGCTATTCATTGTGTCATTTCACACCTCAGGTCTCTCTCAAGCTCCAGCTGTGTTTTGGATTACTCCAAACCTATTGGAAATGGGCATCAGCTCAAGATGGCTTCAAAGACATTTTCTTCATTTAACCATCACAGAATATTTTGGTACCTACTTTCTCATCCTTGTTATGTTTAGCACATCTGGCAGAGTGGTTGCACTCATAGCAGCTGACATTTCAGTGGCACTCCTGCACAAAGGCATCCAGCAAACTTTCCAGAAAGTGCCCAGCTGCCCCCAGAGCTGAAGTTATCCGTGGTTCCTCAACTGCACCAGACAACATCCAGCCCTGAGGATGGGCAGAATGAAATACACAATTTTATTTTGACCCCAGGGATAATGTTATACTGGAAAGAAGTCCTTGATAATTTTAATGACTGTAGCAATTCCGGAAAAAGTCTCTCTATTGGATCTTATTCTAGTGTAGCATCTTCTCAATGCGGCCCTGAATAGCAAACAGCAGTGAGGAGGTGCCTTCTGCCCAGCCTCTCTGTCTCAGCTCTGCTCCTGCTGTCCCTCTTCTCCCACAGGGCTCTGCATGCCCTCACACACTCCTCCCAGGGATGGAAGAGGGATCTCCCAAATGAAAAGGGTAATAGTTGGCCCAAAATATTCAGATACTTGCTCTGAATTTCACCTGCACCTATATTAAAATTCCCTGCCCACATAGCTCTGCCAGTAAGAGGGGTGGGATTTCTCATCAGAGGATAGCAGCAAAGTGGCACTTTCCCCAAGAACAGCTTGGAGTTTATCTGTGGGAGGGAAGGGCATTCATTTCAGAAGACATATCAGAATGACCACAGGAGTGCCTTCCCAGCCCAGCGTATCAATCCTCGCTGTCTAATAGAGACAGATGCACTGCTTCCAAGTGAAAGAGAATTATGTCCTGAGCAGTGGTGCTTGCTGCAGCTCTCCCCCTTTGCCTCCACACCCTGCCAGCCAAACTACTCACAGAATGACTCTGTCTGGTTGACAAGAGTCGCTGTGATCACAGTCCAAGGTGACAGATTCCCCCTTTGCAGGAAGCCATGGGTTAAAGTACAATTGACCTTCAAAAGCCACCAGCACAGGCAGCGCTACACTGAAGTGAAATGCAAGACTAATTTATGAATGGGGCAACTCATCAGCAGCATTTTAATGAATAAACGATGTGCCCATTCATTATTTTTCCATTTCCAAGTATTAATAAACAGGCCGGTGATAATTAACTGAAATTCTACCTTTATAGAAAAGTGGCACTTCATAAATATCAAATTGTGCTAATATTGTACATATCTGCTGGATTTCCATGAATATATAAATTCGGCAATTACCTCTGGAACTCTTTGCTTAAACGTAAGAGCAGGTTAGTGAAGAAGAGGAAAGTCATACAGCAATTAAAATTTGAGAAACAAACAAAACATCCTCCTGATTCAAGAATTCAATGACAGTAAACAGGGCAATGCAATCAGGAAGGAAAGCCCTGTCCTAATCAACGGAGGTGATTTTTCACATAGCTTGAGATGTGAGCTGAGCGAGCAGCAGGAAAAACTGCCTGCAATCAGCTGAGTGTGGCTTTAGGGCACTGAGCATCTGATATTCCTACTCAAGGAAGCAGAGCCTGGAGTCACACGATTATATCAGAAGGGCATCTTTCTTTTAGAGAACAAACAGAAACCCCTAAATTTTTGAGCCTTCCTAAAAATTATTCTGAAAAAAGAAAAAAAAAAGAACTGACCTTTACCAGGGCTGGGCTTTGCACATCACTGGCAGAGGTGGAAGCTGCGTCTTTCATGTCAATGAGATGCTAATTCCCATACTCTCTTTCTGCATGGAGACACCAGGTCCCACAGGAGGCTGTGGGAGCAGGGTGAAAGTGAGGAATGGGACTCTCAGGCTGCAGCACTGGCTTGGTTTGGCTGAGCCCAGTGCAACATGGTGACTGGCGAGGTTGGGTCTGAGACCCTACACCCTGATCCCGAGTTTGGTTATTCAACATCTCTGTCATGGAGTGGGGTGGTAGGGGGCACCTACAAAACTAGAGACTAGTGGCTAAGTGACATCAGGGTAGAGAGGTGACGCAGGCATGTTGAATTAGAGGGTTAGGGCTAGATTTTAACATTTGTTGCTCCTTCCTATTGCAAAGATGTGTTGTGCCCTCGTCAGGGACAACGCTCCTTCACCAAGTGGAAAAACCTGGACTCTCCTGCTCCCAGATGAGGGAGGGTATCCAAGGAATAGCACTGAGACAGGAAAGGTGGGAAGGGGCTCACATTGCTATTTCAGCTGCAAACCCAAACTCTGGCTCTGGGGCACAGGGTGGTGAACACAGGGACCCCCTGCTGCTCTGTATTTACAAACACAACCCGAGCAGGACAGTGCTGTGCTCAGACCACGGCCACAGAACACTGGCCCATGTGCACCAGTTTTCCACCAGCCCGGCCAACAAGGAGATTATCTTGCCCACAGCAGGTGACAGTGTTGATTCATGGCTCAGCCAGCCCCGCTTGCTTAGCTATGCAGCTGCCATCCCCTGGCTTCCCACATCTCCATACAGTTCCTGAAGCCAAGACTACTCCAGCAAGGGAATGCACTGGGCCTAGAAGGGCAACTTCCTTTGATGAGGACCTTTCAAACCTCTTTGACCTGACCTCACTGACAAAAGAGCCCTTCAAAGAAGATGAACTGTTTCATGTGGCAGCAATTTCTCATGTCAATCAAAAAGATTTTTTTTCTTACAGCAACAACCCTCTATCCTTTCTCCACAAAGTTATTCATTTTAATACAGCTATCCTCTCTGCAGTGAACACCCTTGGGTAGCATCTTCCAGTGTCTCACAGAAACAGTTTTCAACTTGAATTTTCATATTTTATTTTCTTTCAAAATGGGGGGAAGGGAGTGAAGTGAACTTCCTTTGATTAAGATTCTTCTTTTGCATTCTTAAAACACACATCTTCTAAAAAGCAAATTTCTGCATAAGTTCTGGTGGTCTTCTGAATATCTTTTAAGAAATAGATGCTCAGCTTCCTTCCTTTTTTTTTTTTTTAAATGATAGAATATTTGACCTGTTGGCCTCAAATTTTTAACTTGGTTTTCTCCCTTAAAATATTGCTGCAGCAATGACATTGGGAGATACAAGTCAAACAAATATTTCTGATGTTGAAGTAACTATTAAGCTTCAATGTGGATCCATAACGTTGAACCATATTTTTGCCAGGAAGGAAGTAATATGGAGCCACAATCCAGGGGAAGCTATAAAAGCTTCTTGAAATAGCCTACAACAGATTTTAACCCATAGAATTTTACTGCATTAAAAGTCCATTCTCTCCCATTCTTCCCAGGCTCAAAGGGAGCCTCAACCTCCTCTGTGACTCTGGTAACCTCTACATCTTTGGGAAGGAGAGGTTTCCTTCCCAGTGATATAAAGCATCTGTCCTGATGCTTGAGCAGGAAATACAAAAGAAGTGATCTAGCAAATCAGTTTAGAAGAAAAGCTTTTATGTGTCTAGAGGTTTGGAACATCTCAAGAGCTTCAGCAGAGATGGATGGATGGTCAAGGAGTTAATGAGGTGGTCAAACACACAGGCATGATTTAGTCATACTGTCACTCCTGGCAGTTCCACGCTCTGCCATATGGCCATCGTTACCCTAAATGTGTGACGTGTGTGTATGTTGAGTTTGTTCATAAACCCAACTCTGTTCAATGCCTGCAGTTAGGACCATATAGCCATGTTCACCTTCTCACCTGCTTCTGGTACGTTACTCTTTATCTCTTCCTTTGCAACTGTCATCATTTTCTCAGTTCTGTAATTATTTATTTATCCATTTATCTGGAAAGGTGGTTGGCTTAGGCATATTTTAAATATTAAAAAACCTAACACTTTTTAAAATGAGACCAAACTTGTCAAAACAAACATAAACTGGACATTTTTGAGAAAAAGGACGTGTAGAAGAGCAAAATGGGCTTCCTGTCAGCTGGTGGAAATTAGCTGTGATTTGAAAAAACGCTAAGGGTTTTTATAAAATATCCTGGTTTTGTCATGTTCTCTGCATTTAATAATGTGCTGTGATCACAGCCTAGTGGTTCTGTGGGAATGCCTAGTGTAGGAGTATATAAATCACACTTTGCTTTTCTCAATGGCTATTGGAGTTGTATGAAAATCTTTCCAATAAGCTGCCAGAGAGATGCTTGTCACTGCTAGTGTCCAAGTTTTATCCATACAACTCAGGAAATTTATCCATATAACTCAGGAAATTTTACATTAAATGAAACAGGAAGTTTGATCCCAGGTTGTACCTCCTGGCATTAACAGATCTATGTATGTGGCAGACTAGATCGATTCCAGTCATTTTAATGAAGTAATAATAAAAAAACCTGTCGGCATTCTCCTAGAATATTATTAATGAAGAAAAATTAAAGGTCCAAAAACAAGGAAAAAGCTTAAAAGCAGCGGATGAACTTTAATTCTGGTGTCTGAATTAGACTTTTAATTATGCCATCAAGCAGTCCTGTGCAGAATCCTGGGTCGTTGTGAACACTGAAACCTCTTGATTACTTCTCACGTCATATCTGCCTCAGTTATCCCCAGACACCCTGGGATGAAAGAGTGGGAGCCTCATGACTCCACAAGTCACAGTTAAAATGAGGAATATGGCTACGAGCCAAAGCTCAGGCTGAGCTGTACATGCAGCTGCAGTTTTTCTAGAGGTCAGCATTACTTTTTTCATGGCATACCAATGGCTGAGGAAAACTGAGGCTGTTTTAGTTGTTGATCTTTATTTACATGGACTTTATATTATGCCAAAATGTAGCTAACCTGAATATCTCTTTAAAGAGAAAATGAGCTTTTGAAAGGGGCTGTAACTGCGACTTTTGATCAGAGCTGCTTGTTGTAGCTCTTATTTGGAAAAGTAGATACAGGACAGGAATTCTGATAAAGTTTCCTGTTTTGCAAGGAAAGAAAAACGAGTTAAACCTCTACTTCCTAAGACTCCATCCTTCATTTTATCCCATCCTATCCCATCCCATCCCATTCCTCTTAACTTCTTTAATACGCTGATGACTGATGTAAACAAGTTTTACAGACTGTGGCTCTCAGATATGCGATTTTATCATAAATAAAAAGCAGCATCTGCAAAAGGAAGAAGGATTCAAGGCAATGCTGTGCTGGAGATTTCCTCGGGGAGGAGCTCTGTGGCAGGAGCCTGAGCCCAGCAGTTATCTGCGGGGTTTGGTTGCCAGCTGGCCAAGCAGGAGGTGCTCACTGGCCAGACAACTGGCACCCTCATCCCTTGGGACAGGCCAGGGCACACGCTGTCACTCGGGCAATGGGGGCGATGGCAGAGAGGTGACAGTGCTGCGGGAGGACAAGCGGCTGGGGAGAGGATGCTGTGGAAGGCCATCAAAGCCATAGGGAATGAGGTGAAGATTTGGGGTGGTTGGTGGGGAGGAGGAGTGGAACAGGAATATAGGACACAGTTTCATAGTAAACTAGGCTTCATTAACGATGCGGCTCTCAGAACTGCTTGTTTTCTAACTTGCAAAGAGTCTGTCAAGTGCTGCCTTTTTTTCTCTCTTAGACTTTTCTCCTCATTACTGTGTTCTTTTCTTTATTGCCATCCCATGCTGTGACTTTGATTCTCTGCTCTGAGTCACAACATATCCACTGCTGCTTTATATTTTGAAACGTCTTCACATCAGCATTAATATAAGAATGCATTTTGGCATAATAATTGTATCCAGTTATTGACCACATAATCAATAGTGCAGAGATGGTAGAACCTTTGCTGACATTTAAATCAAATCATGAACCAAAACAATAAGAACCTCAATGTATAGATCTGTAAATATTCCTAACAGTTGCTTTATATTAAAGGGAAAAAGGAGACTCAAGTTTGGGGGTTTTTTCCTCCCAGTCCTACATAAAGCTGCCAAATAAATGATTTCATCCTTTTGTTCATCTCTCGAGCAACACAGGATTAGGCACAAATTACCACAAGTGTCAGGCTGGGCTCCCAGAAAGCGAAGGGCAGTAGTGGAGAGGACTTGCAGGCTGTGTCATGCCTGAATTGCACTGGAAGAGTGATCCATGAGCCACAGTCACACATTACACCCCACGGATGAGCCTGGCTCTTGCTCTCAAAGCAAAAATCAAGTTGTCACAGGCTGTGTCTGTGCTGCTAAACTACACAGGGCTAGGGAGCAAGCCTGACTGCTGGCTGTCCGGGCCGCTTAGCGATCAGCTGTGAGCTCACACGTAGGAGCAGTCTTGAGATGTGCTGACTTCCCTCCCTCAGGGAACTCTGGGATGTAGCTGGCGCAGCCAGTGAGGGCACACCAGATTCTGCTGCTTCTGTCCTGCAGGCATCCAGGATGCTCTCTTCAACGCCTCATCCCATGCAGTTGCAGTACAGTGCCTGGGGTTCCTGTTAGGGAAACATCACCCTCATGGTCTGCAACCTTTGTGATTCAGCGCCAAATACAGCAATGACAAAGCCAGAACGTCACATTTATATCCCAGGCCTGCGGGAGCATCCTGCAGGCCCCAGGAGAGAGCCAAAGCCTAGTGATGTGCAGCTGGTAAAGCTGTGCCTGTCTGAGCCAGAGAGCCAGACAACAGGTCCTCCATTTAGTTTAGCAGTACAGATACAGCTGCTGTGACCAGGAGTGCAAACATCTCAGGTTGAGGTACTTCTGCAAGGGCTGGTGCAAGGTGATGAACTGAGCCCTCTCATTCCATTGGCAAATGTATCTGAGCTTTATATTTTTTATATAAGGCTGCTAGAGCAGCCTTTCAGTATGGAATGCTCATGTCTTAAGTTTTAGACGTTAATTCTCAGCATTATGGAAACTAAGACCTTTTCTAGACACTCCAGGCATCTAGGAACTGAGGAGCCTCAACTCATAGGATAGTTTTGAAATTCCTGGTCTGAATCCCTGGTTTGCTGAATCACAGAATGGCTTGGGTTTGAAAGGACCTTAAAGTTCATCTAGTTCCAACCCCACCCACCATGGGCAGGGATGCCACCCACTAGATCAGGTTGCTCAAAACCCCATTCAGCCTGACCTTGAACCCTTCCAGGTATAGGGCATTTACAGCTTGTCTGGACAACCTTTTCAAGAGCATCACTGGAAGAACTTCTTTACATCATTTAATCTAAATCTCTGCTGTTTAGGTTTAACTGCTCCCTGTTGTCCTATCACTATCTGCTCATGTAAAAAGTTGCTCTCTCTTTTTAATAAGCTCCCTTTAAGTACTGTAATGCCTCATTAAGGTCTTCTCAGTCTTCTCTTCTCTATCTATATGATACCTCATTATGATATGTAAGAATATCTCACTGCTGTACTTTCTCCAAGGGCCTGACTCAGTTCTTGCTCATTCCAATATAAGGAGAATCACTCCCACTTATGGTAAACGGGTTTAATCAAAGTAAGGTTTCAGCATCAATGCATAGATGTTTCAGGGGTCAAGAAGAAATCACACTGACACTGGTTCTGACCTCCCTCTACTTGCTGCCAAATAGACAAGACAGCCCAATATTGTTTTGCACTCTGCAGTGTGTATTGGCCATGATGGATACGTGCACATCCTTTAAAACACCTCCATGCTTTTGAGACCACTTGTTTGTGTGCAGTGCTTTAGGAACGCTGTGTTTTTACAAGGCTGACTAAAGATATTTGAGAAAACAGAAGACAATGCACTGCTTTTGTCCCTTCAAGTCTTCTTTTTATATAACAGAGACAAAATTGTTTCCGTTCTCCAAAGCTATCCTTGCAGTGTGAGCATTGCACCCACAATTCAGGCTTTATGGTCTCACACTCTCAACTGAGATCTTGTCCTGACAATGGACTCTTTCTTCTCATTCCATCCTTTCTCTACCTATAGGATCAGCTGAGCAGTTGTTACACCACAACCCAGAAGAAAGGACAGGAGAAGAAGCCTTCAGAGACCAGCTGCATTGGGGCAGTTCACATTTGCATCCCAGGCAGGACAGCTCCCAAATTCCCCTCTCAGGTGTCTCTCTTGGCCTCTCACCCCAGAGCTGCATGAGTTTTCCAAAATTCATCTTTTTTTATAGTCAAAGGGTTAAACCTATAACTCAGATGTCAATTTAATGTACTACTAAATGTAAATTGTGCATATAACAGAGAAGCTTTAAGTCTAAGCTTTGATGATGATGGTGATCTGGAACATTTTATATATGTGCTTTTAAAACCATAAGCAGACCATGAGTGGCCCTTCTCTGGTGGTTCACAGATCTTTTTGAAATGTGACTGCTAGCAATGTTGTCTACATATATGTAAGCTTTGTTTTTCATGCATATTCATGTGGTAGGTCATTTATACACAGAATAAACAACAACAGGGCAAGGACTATGTCTGATGGACCCCAACAGGGGTAGGATGAAAAGAAGATTTAGTGCTTCTAGTAACAATATTTTGTTGGCAATTTGACAGCTTTGACCTAAGCCAAGTGACAGCGTTAGGTGATACACAGTGTGCTGACAACTTATTACATAAAGTATCATGGTTGGCTGTCAGAAGCTTTCTTGGAATCCAGAAATATAGTCCTGGCCAATTTTTATGGCAGTGAAAATGTGTTCAGTAATTTCTACCAACACAGTTGTTGAGTGGCTGAAAGACAGGGCTGATGGAGAGTTATTTGATAAGAACAGCAAGTTGTCCACCTGCAATTGGGCAGCTTTATCCACATGGTTTTGTAATCTTCTTTGGTAGCGACTCAGATGTCACAATACAGTCTGGACAATTCCGTTTTCTTTCTGGGGGAAAATATAATCCCATCTAAAAATGAATTGGGAAGGACTAGCAGTGCATGGGGGTAATAAAACAATGCCAGTTGGATTCTGTGCCTCAGAAATATAGGGCACTTCATTTTATGCCTTGAAACTGTGAGGATTTTGAGGGTCAGAGAACATTGCTCATCCTTGTACAGCCCTGGGAAACTTTAGGGTATTAGCAGAGCCAAGGATTTGGCAGATCTACACGTCTGTTTTTTCAGTAATGATTTGGAAATACAAAATCACAGATTTTCAATTTTTTTTCTGAAGCTTTGCTTGCGATAATAAAGAGATGATTCTTAGATTATGTCATACGGTGTTGTGAGAAGGATCGATATGACAGGAATGGTCACTTTTGAGCTTTCCTGAACATCCCTTCCTTTTCCTCTGTTAAGGGAAGGGATTGGCACATGTCCAAGCAGCTGGAGGATATGCAGGGTTTTGAGAGGGGCAGATAGCTGCACTGCAGAGTGTAAGTCAGCAGGCACATGACTCACACCTGATGCTCAGGTATCCTACCAGGTCTGGTCAGATCTGGGGATTTTCTCATGTGGCTTTTGCTACAGTGGTTACATTCTGTGAGTTACAGAGGTACCCGTATACATGTTAAATGTAAATCAAACACAGCATAATAGACACATGCTCTGATTTAGAAACCTTAATCTTGTTTTGACCAACACAGCAGTTGCTCTTGTAGAAGAAGAACATGATCCCAGGGAATTTAATAAGTTAGTGTGCTGTAGGCTGGGGAAAAATATCCAGAAGGATCCATTGCCCAGGGTTGCATCAACAGACAGCTGGTCTCCAGCTTTGGTCCCGTGGGTTTTTTGATACCTGTGCTCCAACCTGGCTGGTGGGATGCAGTGAGGAAGCAAAGCAACAAGAACCACGATGGAAGAGAAGGCACTGCGGCTATTGGCAGTGACCTTTCCTTCATGGGATGCCAACCCATCCTGGCACAGCCTGACAAAATGAACAGGTAGGACGAGTGAACCAACCACAGACAACTGTTTTTAACTGCTTGCACATGATCAGACACAGAGTCCCCTTCTTCTGGCATGTCTCACACAGTCTTAATTGAGAAAGTCAGGAGCTGGAGTTGAAAATACGGTATCACATTTCCCGTAATGTGTGAATTGATGGTTTCCTACAGACAGTGCTGACGAAAATCTTCCCTTCCTCCAAGTTCAAAGTAACTGTTGAATATACAGATGGGCCATATCTACACCTTTCCCCTCGCAGCAAAAAGTGCTTTAGATAATTAAGATTTTAAACTATATTCTGAGCAAGAACCTTGGCCATTTTAAGGAATAAGGGCTTCCTTAGAAACCATGAAAAGTAGTTTAGAAGCAGACGTTCATGAGGACGAATATGTACACCATCAATTAACACCTTGTTTCTTTCACAAGTTCAGTTATATTTACAACACTGCTATGAAGCAGTGAAAGCAGACAGTTTTGTATGTGCATCAGGGCTGTGAAAGATAGACTCCGCCCTACCAGACAAACAGGGATTCACACCATATGGCTGGTTCAGGAGTTTTGACCGATTTAGAACAAATGCATAGTAATTTCCCACTGGGGTCGGGTTAGGAGGAATATTAATACAGATCAGAAATGACAAACAGAGAAATGGACAAGGATTGACCCTGGATTACATCCCCCGCTTCTGCCTTACAATAAGCTTTAAAGCTGTTTTCTTGGCAAAGGCAGTGGCTTGCACCTGATTTCCATAGTACTTTAGTTACATCAGGTCCCTGTAAAATCCCACCAAAGGTTTCTAGTTCCAAGCAGCAGATTATCGGCTGCAGTTTGACATCCAGAGGAGTTTATAGGCTGAATATGTTTAAAAGCAGCCAAACAAGCCAAGAGCTCAACAACTAACACTTATTGAGGAGGCTGTAGACACTGAGGTTGGCCCTGACAAATGCTGCTGCCATTCCTACCTTTATTGCTGGTTTTATCCAGAGACTGTTGTATACCAAGGCAGTTCTGGAATACCCAGCACAATACATCTACATATCCTAAGAGGTTGCAGTACTAATACATTACATATAGCAGTTCAGCTGACAAGCAGAAGAGTAAACTATTGTGGACTTGGCATAAAATGAAACCTAGTTTTATCTCGCTTTCACTGAAGGAGGTCTATCCCCCTTCTTTGCAAGCAGATAAGTTAGAGGATAGTTCATAATGCCTATGAGAGTCTCCTCAATTCAATTTCTGATCAGCTTGTGTAGTGAAAATAATGAATAACTCAGTATGAGCCGAAACGTGAGTTGTAGATTTGGTGCTAAAATGGACATTTTGAGTCATAGTCCTCCACCTGCCTTGTTTCAAAGATATAGCACTGTGTTCAACTCCTTGGAAAGCAAAGGTGCTGCCATTGGAAGTACTGTTCCTCAGCTTCTGGAAGAAAGCCTTTTTGGAGATGATGCCTGAATGGTGGTGTGTCCCACATGCTCACCACCTGCAGGAACATAACAGGATAAGCCCCTGCTAGGCTTAGGGTATGCTGATCCTCTCTATGGGCATTCTGTTTTCAGCTGACAAGCTCCAACCATGTGAAAGGAAATTTTTTCATTCAGTGGCTTATTTCAGGATGGCTGATCTGAAGAATTCAATTAAAAATGACTCAGCTGATTCTGAGGACAGGTTAGTAGAATGACTGATGTTAAAAAAAAAATAATTTATTTGAGGAACTCTCTAATGCAAATGCTCTGGAGTGGTGCCTTCATATCTGGCAGGATGAGTGACTTTTCTGAACAAGATTTGCTTTTTGCAGTTATTCTGAATATTCTCATGCAAAGCCTTTTAAAAGTGTAATTAATATATACCCTCTAATATACAAGTCAGGTTTTATTGTTAAGTATGTTCACATGGGGATCTCCTTGTGACTTCTTAATTTTCCTTTTTACTCATTCTCTATTTGGATTTTGGGTACCACTGAGCTAGAGTATTCATGTTATACCTATTTTAATTCTAAAGAGAATATACGAAGCAGTATTGAGCTATGAATTAAAAACTTAAGCAATAGCTGAAGTTTAACTTCTCCTTGCTGACCCAATGTATATAAGAAACTGTGCGAAGCAAACCACATAACTCAGCAACTACATGCATTTTAGTTTTTTTCCTGGATTTGGCACACTTTATTTTCTATATATTGTTCTATTTTCTAAATGTTGTTCACATTGGCATTTTGGTCCAAAAGCAAATTTTTGGATTTTTTCCTAGCTTGCAAGATGCTCCTCAGGGCTGCATCTTCATATTTCAAGCACAAACATAATTCTTGCAATACTAATTTTTAAAGTCTGATCTTGCCATCTTTGAAATAGTCTCATTAAGTAAACTGTTTATCCATTAAAAAAATCAGAAAACAGAACAGACACAGAATTCAAGGTTTCAGAAAAAAATGTCTGCATCAGGTTTAGATGCCAAAATGAAAGGCAGTTCTGAAAGACTTACATTTACTGCAACGTACGGGAGAAAAATCAAAATCATGGCCAAGATACAGTTCCTTTTGAGCTACAGCAAAACCATTCCTTAAGAATAAATGCACGTCAAGGGCCTCTTCCTGAACGGGATCTATGCAACTGCATCTTCTGACCCTTTGCAAACGTGAGCCCTCACCTCACAAAAAATACAGTAGGCTTGAAAATCGGAGCAGCCGGTCCGAGGCGGTGTGGGACAGACTCTGTGAACTGCAGGACTCGCTTTGCACCAGCGAGGCCGGCGCTCACCTCCTGAGCGTTCCAATCGGCTGCTGGCAGATGTGCTCCCGTCCCAGCCTCCTGCTCGCCCCCGCCCCCCTTGCTCCCAGCATTGTTTGGCAGCGCCACGGCAGAAGCGAGACAAAGATAAATGGAAGTGCAGAAGCTGTATTTACACAGCATTTAAACATACTGTACGCTGGAGATTGAAGGGCTTGCTGGTAGGTGACACTGCAGGTTTCAATAGGGAGCACGTCTAGTAGAGCCCTTCTGCCTCATTCAGGTCAGGTGGCCCCCATGACTTTACTTAAGGGTTGTTGTTTCGCCTGAAAAACTTTTTTTTTTTTTTTCTTTTTTTGTGGAAAAAATCCAAACAGTAGCAAAGTCTGATCCCCGATCAAACAGCAAAGCAGGAACATTGCTCTCTCAGAAATGTTCTTCAAGTATTCAAAGATTATCCAAATCCAAATAAGAAATAAATATGAAAAGGAACATACACAGAAAGCAGAGAACCAGCCAAAAAAAAAAAAATTACTTTTAAAATACGTTGATTCTGCTCCATAAGCCAAAAACATGAAGAAAGAATAGAAGGATTACATTAATTTTTCATCATTTGCCATTCAAATAACATCTCCATTTGGCATACTTTTAGACACCAGTCTTACACTTCACAGAGTGTTAATATTACAGCTGGAAGAACATGAAGCTGCAAGAAATATTTGCAACAAAACAGATTTTCACTGAGGTAGGTCTGTTTTTAAATTCACATAACAGTGAGAAAACTGGAATAAAATTTTGATGTTTTGAAGACTGTCAATCCATTTTTAACATAGGATGACTTTGGAATTTTATGTTGAAGACTGGCATAAAGGATATATCAAGAGATATTACAAGATGTGTCTTTAAAGAACAATATTTTACTACATAGATATGAAGAAATCACCACACTTAACCACATCTTTCAAGAAGTCCTTTGTTCTGTTGCGAGTCACTGACAGAGAATGCAGATTGTAAATGGCAATGAACACTGGTACAAAATAATAAATAAATTTTCATTGTAAAAGTTTGTTTTAACCAAGTCTCCTTGGCTGGTGAATACAATATTTATGGTACCAAGGCAGTCAAAATCTTGATGTTACTGCTCTGCTCTGCAAGCAATGAAGGACTATTAATGCTACCAGCATCTCTGTTAGACACTAAATACAGAAAGGTAGTGGTTCATGTATTCTTGTTGTGCAAGTAGTGCCTGAGCACCTTACAGAGACGTATCAGGTGCTGCACCACGTGGGAGGTGAGATTCAGCAGCCTGGCTGTTCCCTAGAGGCAGGTATGTAGAGGTTTGTCAGAACTGGCCAGAGTTGTGGGGTGCTCTCTTTCCTCAAAAGCTGGTTCTGATTCTCAGAGGATTCATTCCTTCATCCCTCTATGGATGGGGGAATGACTATGGAGAGGATGCTGCTCTCCCATCATGTGCTGGGGGTTACAGCCCCTTCGGCTCCTGCTGTTCCCTCTTTGCGCATGAAACGGTGCCTGCCTTATTGTAATGCAAGATAATTCAGCAGAAATAAAAGTAAAATATTTCAACCAGAAGAAATTTAAATAGTATAAAATTGTGATTTGTGAAGCAAAACTGCTGAATGAGTAAAAGAAAAAGGAGCATGAAACATTTTGTATCAGTTTTCCCATTTCAAAAGGCTTGCCTGTAGAATGACCCATCCAGCATTCTTCAGGCTTTAATTAATTAAAAGCAGGGAGAAAGTTAGGATTTTGGTACAGGATAAATATTCCAGACTTGAACAGAAGATGTTGCTTTAATGACCTGGACACCATCCAGGAAGTACGCAAAGGCTAGCAGACACTTCTGACAGCTAATATATCTGATAAAAAAGAGCATTCTGGCCAATTAAAGAACTGGAGTAGAAATAATGGTTTGTCACCAAGTATGTGACTGAGGCCAATTGGTCCAGATTAACCAATGGGTTATCCTTTGTAAGTGAATTTAAAGGTCATGATGAGCTGTCTGGGTAGGTAAAAGATAAAAATGTTAAATTAATATGGTGGCAAAAAACTTTCAAATGTGAGACGTAGAGATAAAAATTAGATTTGCAAATCATGCAAAATCACCTGGAGTGGACTAAGCAAATTGCTCTTATGGCAGAAGGTCATTAAGAAAAAAGTGTGAGTAAAAGTATGAATTTCTATCCACCATAGAAAGCAGAAGCTTTCTTTAAGTATTCATAGGCAAATGTACTCCTGAAGGACTTTATTATAAAATACCAGCTGGGTGCATATGCCTCTCTGTTCCTGGGGGAAGTGAGGTGAGGCTGTTTTAGGGCAATCTAGTTTCCATCTTCTACAACAGAACAATCGGTTTTATCACTGATAGCTGATCTATGCGATATAATTTGATAATTAAGAGATTATCTCTAATCTAGCTGTAAATATTATCATTCTCACATTGTAGCATGTCCCAGGACAAATCCCACTGAAGAGGATTCTCTTTAAAATCTTCCATTTCTCACAGTGGCAAACCTTGACACTGACTCTGGACAAAGATGGTCACAGACTTCAGGATCCCTACAAGGCTCATAGGTAAGATGCCCTGCCCTTGTGCCTACAGGGCATGAGGGATGAAGAGGCAGCCTCACAGCTCTGGGTCTCATCTGCCAGCACTGGGGGCTCCCATCAAAGCACCCTGTCAGGTGGCCACTGCTCACTAGCCACTCCTCAAGCGCATCTCTGTCCCATCCCTCTCCAGAAAGTCCTGTTGTGCTATGAACATTAAAAAGACTCTGTCCAACAAATACTTCTGATTTCATGTGCATCTCAGCCAGCAGCTGTATTCAAATGACTCTGTTTCCTGCTACTTGAGAGATAAGATTCCCAAAATAAGGCAATAAATATCCACAGTAGCTGTTGCTTATTTTTATGAGCACCTGCAATACGGGAGCCCCATCACTGCAGTGCATAAAAATGTAGATGCTTATAACAGGCTGAGTCTAGGCAGCCCTGTAGAGGCATTTTGGTGCTCACATCCTTATAGAAGCTTGGTGCTTTCTTCCCACCTAGAGGGGTAACCCCTTCTCCCCCAGCCAGGAGGATGCAGCTTGCTGTTTTTAAGAAGTTCCTTTTCCAAGCAGGTGAATAGCCTGGGAAGGACCCTGCCTGCCAGCCTGCTGGAGCTGAGCTGGTAAAGACTGGCAGGTGGGCACTTTCCTGGTCTTCCAAGTGTGCAGGCAAGGAGAAGGGGCGCAGTGCTAGCCCTGAGTGCAGAAGCAAAGAGCAGAACCAAGGAGGCTGCATTTGGCTGTCCCTTTCCTCCTGGCACAGTGCAAATATTTGGTTTTTAGCCGCCTTCTTCCAGCCCTGGGTCTGACTGTGAGCAAGCTGCTGCTCTGGCCAGATTTGGGTGGCTTTGAAGGCACAGGCAACAGCAACAGCTCTGATAGAATTCAAGCACTGCTAAACAACATAGATTTCCATTCCTACATATAGCATTGAGATCATCATCCAGTCTGTGAGATTTTGGAACTTCAGATATGGGTTGCTACAAATATATAGGCAGTGATCATAAACAGTATATATTTTTCTTTATGGGTGTACCTAAAACACCCAAACCACACATAAAGCAGCTATTTATTTCTCTGAGGAGCATTTAAAATACCTGTTCTTTCATGGATTACCTGTGAGAGTGGATGAACTTAAACCACTAAAGAGCTGATTCTGAGCCAAATTTTCAATGGATATTAAAAAAGATGAACACATACCTAGGGAAGTGAGCATTGCCACACGAGGCAAATGCATGCAAATGAAGATATCCAAGTACAATGGCCATAAAGCGTTGATGAAAGGTATTTTATTGACACCGAAGTAACCTTGTTGAATTGCAAATTTGGACTTCATTTCCTTTTCTGTAACCAGTGCAAAAGCAAATAAAGGATCTGATTTCCTGGAAGCAGGTTTGTCTTATCTGTTAATATATAGTCCCACCTTTTACATTGGGCCAATATATTTATATGCCCTTGGCTGGCATAATTTGGGACAAAAAGAAGGAGATATCTTGATTTTTAGAGAGAAGCAGCTATTTTGAGGACAGAATCTAGGGAAGTATTTTGTAATTTCTTTAAAAAAAATGTTAAATTCTGTCTAGTCACTGCATTAGCAAATTGCCCGTTTAGCAGAAGGAATTAGAGTACCGAAACTTATAGCACATGGTTTCTTATAGGTAGTTTACCTTGTAGAGTTTTGTAAAAAGTGGGACAGCCAAGTTGAAGTTAGCTTGTGTGTGATATTCCTTAGGATGGCAACTTCAGAAATACTAAGTAGTGCATGAGCTTAATTACAAATTTGAAAGTGGCTGAGCTTAGAAACAAGAGCGCATGTGGCAGCCATGGCTTGGAAAATCCTGTTGGCTGCTTCAGCTCAGGCTGCAGCGGCATTTGCCTGAGTTTGCCTTTGCCTGGTGGTGTCTGTGTGCCTGTGACGGAGCTAGCAAGCTCTCTTGATGCCTGCGGTGAGGCTGGTTCCAAGGCTGTGCGCGTGTGGTGCCATTTCAGGGATTGCTACACCACACTTAGCTGCCCTAAGGTCCCACTGATTCTCCAGCCATGCAGACTCTCCAGTCCCCTACTCACTTTAGAAGACTCATTTAGGGAGCTACTGAAACTTTTACCTTAAGTCGTTTTGCTGACACCATGAAAAAGTGAGACAGTGGACAAAAGCACCTGTGTAAAATAAAAATAAACTTGTTTAATGTTTGAAATTTCAAGGGAACTGCTGTTCTGCTTAGAAATGGCACTGTCCACTCAAGTGCTAGAGTGAGAAGCATCTCGTTTTTAACACACAGAGCTGACAAAATCTCATTCTGAAATCACAGTATGTCTTTCATGAGATGTAAAATATGAGGAAATTGAGTTCAGTCAAACCTTCCCTCCACTAAGTAACACTGTAATTAGGAAAAAAACCCCTCACAAAAACAATAAGCAGAGGCTTCTCAACCCAGCTGACTTTCCCAGTTTGCGCCTTGTTTTCTTGCCTTTCCTTAGCTGTCACTACATCTCAGCCCCTGTAAGCAGCTCAGTCTCATTAAAAGCAATGTGGTAAACTAGCCACATCATTATATTCACTTAGACGGGGCCCTTGTAGCCAGCACTTACTGTTCATAATAGCTGCCACTTCGGGTTTGTGAACCCCCCATTGGCACCTTCCTCGTGGTTTGTTGGTTGCTTTTTTTTTTTTTTCTTTTTTTCCGTGTCTTACTTTGAAATTTACATGTCTTCAGAACAAATAAAATTCACAACAACAAACTAATTAATGGATTCCAGTTTTGACAGCTACAAGAAGACAGATGAGAAAGTAACATGCTTCTGGCAGCGTGTTATCAATTGGGAGGCACCAGTGCATCGCCTCTATGTGGTACAGTGAGCTGGAACCGACACTGACAGATGACACAGCCCTTGACAGTGAAGCCTGTATGAGCTGACAGCTCCACTTGCACTCAGGCAGGTCCACGCTCGGCACTGGAACTGAACCAGCTTGATGTGCAGAATAGGCTTGCTTTTATCTTCCCCTGGCTGTACAGTGGGCAGGCTGAGCAGCACTGTCAGGTGGAGTCCAGGACCTACCTTAGAAAGTTAAAACTGTGACAAGTGCTAGGATTTTACCTGTACAAATAAATTAAATCAGTTGATAAGTGTCGTTATCTTCCAGCTAGTGCCTTGCTCTCCTTTTTGGAAGCAGGGTGGCTCCCTGGCCAGTAGGACTGAAGGAGCTTGGTTTCCTAGGGACTGGTGGGCGTCTCTGGGTGGATTGTCAGGTGTCTACTCAGGGACTTGCACTGAGCAAGCCTCTGTCACAGCTGAGCACTCCGAGCCTCCCTCTGTCACACGGATTCTCTATGTATGTTGAAGAAGGGCTGAACACACACTCCTGCCTTTCTTTCTGGTGGATCTCCCTTCCTTGGGCAGCTGCCTTTCTTCACAGAACTGCAGGAGCTTGCATCTTTGGGCCTATTGCCCCTCTGTCAAATTTGGTCACAACTAGCTGAAGGTTTAGGTTCAGATGGTGCTGGAGTGTGGAGAGAGGGTGTGGATGCACATGCAATTACAAAACGTGACAACATTGACCTCATTTCCTTTGAAAATAAGGGTAATACAGCACAGGTGGAGTCTCTTCACGCTATACATTCAAGCCATATATCTACAGTCTTCACATTAGATTGTGTCTGCTGTAGAAGCCCTGGCAGCCTTATCTAATTCTTCCCCAAGGGGACAAGATGCTAGAGGCACATGGGTAACTGCTCCATGCTGTGGTGAATTACAACCCTACATCAGGTATCTCTTCAGAGATTACTGTGATAGATCTTTGTTCCAGTCCTCCTCTCTTAGTGTATGTAGATGAGCTTAGGAAGAGACTGTATGCTATTAAAGGAACAGAATACCAGAATCAGTATTATCTGATGTATTCAAGAGTATATTGTCTTAACGAAGAAACCGTCTGGTCAAATTAGTTTAAATCAGCCTAGACATTCAAGAAGCTCCCTTTTCTTCATCTCTAATGCTGTAATTTTTTTCTGATGACATTACAGAGGAACTCAGAGCCCTATTAACAGAAAAATCCAAGTTTTATGGCTCCAGAGAGGGGATTTATTGCAGCCAACACATCTCTCTCCCTTGCTCCTTACAGCACCATGTGGCCCTTCTGCCTGCTTCCCTCCTGTTCATTACAGTCTCCTTTGGCCCTCGAGAGCAGCTGCCAGTGCTCCCTTGGCCTCACGCCGGGGTGACACAAGCAATAACACCGGCAGAAGCCAGAGTGGCACTGGGCACACTTGTCCACATTCAGCAGCTGTCAGTGGCAGCTATTTGAAAGATAGATGGGGGTTTCTATGGCTTTGTTTGTGCACATGTGCCTCAGAACACGGCGCTGAACTAGAAGGAACATAATTCCACTAGCTTCACTGGGACTATTCGTATCCTTAATATTATGCTCATGTTTTAGGGACTTCGCTGAATTGGGACCTGAATTTGTGAAATTTGTGTTGTGTGCACATTTGCCTGGAGTTCTCTGTGCTGCAGCTACCCATGCATGCTATCGTTTAAGCTACTCCAGAGCTTGGTAGTACTATGTAACAGGAGGTACATTTCAAACAGTCTGTTTTGAACTGATGTAAAGTGTAAGAAGAGAAAAAAGTTCATTAAAAACTGGTCTATAAAAAGACAACTGGGCAATTTCTTTTCAAGTGCTTTTTCCCTGTGAAGCTCTATGACGACACAATTAAGGTTTGAATTAATTTTTCCAGATATTTATATTTTTGCTTATTGCTACATATGCAGGTGATATATAAAAATAGATCTGGTGGAAGTCTTCAGAAAAAATTGTTAGCTCAGCCAGGGCAATGTGTTGGGGGACAGCGCTGCAGCTGCTGACAGTTGAAGTCAGGCTGGTCAAGTAGGGCTGAAAGGTTTTCTTTGACTTCACAGTAGCAATGCTGTAACTATGTTTGAGCAGACAGTAACTGCCAAGTTCTTGCTTTCAAGATCTAACACATACCTGAAAATTTATCTTTTAGAAAGAAATTCAAGCGTTTCTTTTCAGCCTAAGCCAGTTTAGAATGGACAGAATATACAAAGCCAGTGATTTTCACCCTAAAATTCTTCTCACAGGCAAAACCATTGTATTTCCTGGATCCAGATGTGCAAACATGCATGGTGCATTAGATAATTTTTTAAAGAAAAATCTTATAGAAAAGATGAGCTAAAGATACATGGTTCTTTCTTCTGTATTTCATACCAGTGAAAACTAATTTTATATAAGCAAATAAAAAATGTCACAGGTGTGCTTAATTTTTAGGTATTACAAAAACCCCCAAAACCTCTCTGGGGATGAAAATATCTTATTCATACTGCTCCTGATTTAAGAAAAATCTTCCCAAGCACAGAACAAACATGCCATAGGAAGTGCTCAACAGTGTTACAACTGAGTGCCCTGGGTGGTCAGCTGCAAATGTCAGCAGAAAAAGCTATTTAGAAACCAGGCCCTCACTTCAGTCTCTCTAATATGAAATTGAGCAGTGGATTGACTACCTTCCATAATGCACCTTGCAGCAAGAATCTAGGGTGTTTGACTAATCACAACCAAAGGTATTGTCCTTCAGGAGTTTTTCTTCTTTGAGGATTTTTGAGTCTCTATTGGTTGTGAGAATCACATCCTTACACACTTACAAAACGAAGCAGGATCACTGAACAGGCAATTTGTGAACTCTGCCCATCTAGGTTAGGAGCTGAATCCAAATTCAAACTAGATCCAGATGAAATATTTATGAGTATGCATAGATAGATATTTACAGAGAGAGACATGGATATAGACAAATTCAGATTATCTGTTTTTCTCCTGCATGATCAGACTGTTACTGAATTGCTCACTTAAATATATTTTAAATGGCTTTCATTTATATTCATGGAGTTGCACGTATCTGTGTTCTTGCTGTTTTAGATAGATTTTAAAATATCATACTGAAATTTTATGGACCCTGATAAAGTTGGATTGCAAACTTTCCTAAACAGAATATAATTGTACTATCTAAGATCATACAAGGCTATCCAAGATACCTTTTAACTCCTTTAATTACAACATAGAGCATGCAGTTCTTTTTCTTTGACATTTTTGAGCAATTTCTCTTCAAAAGCCTCCATTATTTTTATCTGCGACTCAAGAATACATGCAATATTTCTTTACAGCTTTGTTTATCAAGAGAATCTCAAGCAGGGGAAGCCATGGTGAGCCAAATTTTCCTTTGGTTCACATGGGGAAACTCACTGATCTCATGAAGACTCTTGTGATTTATACTACGAGAGCATTACTCCTCTGGTGTATTCACGTTCTGGAGATTAACAAAACAAATTTTCAGCTGAGTATGTACTGTGGTACCATCAGCATGAAAAACTGCATTTTGCAGTAGGACAAAAAAGCTGAATTTTTTTCGTGACATTTTTACTCCATTGACCCCTGCATTTGGATAGGTAAATGTAGTAGTGTCTCTGGCTTGTTCCTTGCTTCTATTTCAGAGCCATTCATGGAAGAGAAAGCCACCAATGGCTGTTAAAAACCAAACACTCTCTCTGGTTCAGAAAGCCTCTGAGATGACAATTTGTGGTTGCTAGTAGAGTATTTTTGGGAATGTTGGGGGTTAGGTTTTCTTTTTTTTTTCCTTTTGTATAGAATTTTTTCCCAACTGAGTTGTTAAGTACCGGATACTTAAGAAAAACAAAGAACTTTGGCCAAGCCCTGGAGGAGAAGATCCGATAAAAGCCAGGGGTGGGGGCAGCATAAGTACTGGGTACTTAAGGAAAAACAAAGGATTGTGGCCAAGCCCCAGAGGAGAGGGGCGGATAAAAGGCAGCACCAGGAGAGCTGAAGCTGCGCTTCGGAGGGGAACAGGAGAAGCTGCTCTGCCTTTTTGGGGAAGAGAAGACTCTCTGCTGCTGCTGCTGCTGCTGCTGCTGGACCCTTTTCACCTGGAGCTGTTTCTTCTGCCAAGCCGGGCTGCTGCCCCTGCCCTGCCCCCCCACAGCTCCATTGGCACTGCTCTGGGTTTCACTGCGCTGCAGCCCCCGCTCCCCCTGCCCACCGAGACGTCCTACTGTCCCAGCTTGCTGTTTCTGAGAGTCCTGCTGAGGCGCCGGGATCGACAGCGTTCCTGAAGCAAAGCCGGCCGGTCCTCCACCCCTTCCCCTCCCGGTTGTGCCCCGTGTCTGCTGGAGCTCACACCACAGCACCCCCTGCCGGCTGTGACCATCACTGCACCCAAGGGGACAGTGCCTGCAGGCCCAGAGGGCTGGGACCGGGTTCTTGTTTCTGTTTTGTTGTTAATACCATAAGTGTTGGCTTTTTTGTTCACTTTATTATAAATACTAGTAAAGAACTGCTATTCCTATTCCTATATCCTCGCCTGAAAGCCCCTTAATTTCAAATTACAATAATTCGGAGGGAAGGGGTTCACATTCTGCATTCCAAGGGAGGCTCCTGCTTTCCTCAGCACATACTTGTCCTTCAAACCAGGACAGGGAAATATCACTATGTGTTTTCTATAGTCTTATAATTTTCTGTAGCCATCTGACCTCCAATCTGCTTAAAAAAGTGTCTTGGGCTAGATAGCCCTTGTATTCATTAGATTCAAAGAAGATAGAAGCAGACCAGCTAAAATTCTCAAAGTTGTCCTGTAAGTAGGAATGATTGCAATTGATTCTCAGAATGCTTTAGATTCTGATAATGACATTTTGCTCTTTTCTAATGACCAGGTTGGTCAAGCATAATTTACCCTTAGTAAAGGTTCTGTTCACAGATTTTCTGCTGTAACGCTGGAAGACAGAAGTGGAGAGCTGAAAGTGGTGACAGCAGCAAGGGGGAAAGAGTTTTATTCCTTTGAGAGCAATAAATACTAAATAAGAAACTAGAAATGTATTTTTTTCCTAATACATATATATATATATAAAAAAATGTATATATATATATTTCACAGTAGGTGAAGTGAGGAAGAGATTTTCGAGTGGATGCATAACAGGGGTGAGATTCAGGACATGCAGCTTCAGTTTCTACTCTGTCCCAGAAACTTCTCTCATTTCCATAGGAGTCAATCTGTACTACTAAAGAAATGAAGAGCAAAGAAGTGCACTCTGGGCCCCAGTTATGCACCCTCTAAATTGCTCTCCCTGGCACTGCTGGCTTTGCTTGGGGTCACTGCAGGCAAGTCATACACAGACAAGGCAGAGGGACCTTCCTGGTTGGATTCACCCTCAGGTCTGTTCCTGAAAGGCAGGATGGAAGATTTTGCACTCAGTTTTGTAAAATCACTGCTCTAGTGGGCTGCAGCACACGTTTCATATTAATCCAGTAGTTCAAACTGAAGAACTACATGGAGGAACTCATGTAGTCTAAGATCTGCAGAGATGCTACTGGGCTCTGAAGACACCCAGGTGGATGATCTGGAGAGAAATAAAAGGAGTATCTCCCTCTGCTTTTCTCCCTGAGAAATCTGAGTCAGCAGCTGTCGTTAACAAGATTTGTTAAGTAGCTAGATTAACACCTGGAAACTCTAAGCATGACTGTAAGCTTAGTAAATAATAAGAATGAGGCTAGCTTTTTGATAAAGTAGTTCTGGTAGGAAGAAACAACGTTTTCCATTATACTTCCTGAATGTGATGCCTTTAAAGGATGGCTCATCAGAAATGTATACAGCAATCCTGTTTCAAGACATTCTCAAGAATTCCCTTAATTAGCCATCCATGTTTACTGTACTTATCCATCATAATATGTGCAGTGTTATATTAGCTATCTGTAATCTCTTTGTTGGGTTTGATTCTTCTGAAATGCATTTTCCCCCTCCAATGAAAAATACCAAGAGCTTTCATTCAAGAAAATATGCTTGGCATCTGAAAGTTTGGGATATGTGGGAGTCACATCCTTTTTCTACAGTTTCATTTAGTACAGTGGGAGTTTAACTCCTTGCTGTCTCCAGCAAAATTAAGTCAGGCTTAGGGAACTTGTAGTGTAGATGCTCAGTGCAGGGAGAAGGTTTCAAGGGAAAGCCAAGCAGCTCCTGCTCTCCTGGAAAGAGGGCAGATGAGAGGGAAAGGGAAGAAGCTCTATTTTTGCTCACAGTGCAAAAGCAGAAGACCACTCTTACCACTGCAAAAGAACTGTACAGCAGTTATAATTTTGGTGCTGGGTAGGGAGGACTCCCTGGAAGCACTTAGCTTTCTGAGACTGAAGGGCTCTGAAGGCTTAATAGGCTGCATTTTCAGTTGCTGTAGATCTAAAGGATAAGGCATAATATTAAGCTCCTCTTAATTTCCAGTACTTTTCTGACTTCAGAGTCAGGTTAAAAGCTGTAGAAGCTGATGTGAATGTATTGGGTATTTGGACTGGAATGAAAATAAACAATATTGTGATTTTGTTACCTTCTTAATTTTGGTTGATCTGGGTGCCACAGGGGCTCCTCCACTCCCTGCCACGTGTAGCTGTTCTGCTTTGACAACCTTGTGTACTGGCTATTGTCTGTGCCACTATGCACAGTTTGCATATTAAATACATTTTCTCCCACACTCACAAGCCACCATCTCCCTCTCTTCACTATATTTGTTCACTTGAGACTATATGGCACAGGCATAAGAGCAGTACAAATGTAGGAAATGTTGATTCTGCAGTACTAGAAAACTGGCTTACCATCTCAACAAGGTCTGGACTGCACAGAAGTAAGGAAGCTATAATGCTCTCTAGCAGGGCCTCTGAGAACATTTCCCCTGTGGCAAAGGCACAGCCATGGGGCTGATTTACTCTTTCTGCACCTGGGGAATTGCCAGAGATCATTACAAGAGGGACATAAAAGAAGGCAGGATCTGGCTCCCTGACAAAGAGATTTCAGGCCAAATGACTCACCTCTGGAGGAGTCAGACAGTTTTTCAGAGGACATGACTTACAAGGAAATTCGGTAGCTGGGGTTTATTTATTGTTCAGGGCCTGTTGAGCTTTTTTTAGCTCTTAAACGGTAAATCTGCATACACAAAGAACACAGACTTCAGAGTCATGAGGTTTGAGGACAGACTTCATAAATGGTCACTTGTCGTGACTTACCCACAAAGGAAGAGAAAGCAGGTTTTTAGCATCTTATTGTTGCCCAGATCATAAGACCCTGGTGCCTGTTTATGTGACAATAGCAAGCTGAGCATTTGCCTCTGATTATAAACACATCATTTGTGAAAGCATCCTGAAAGACAGAAGTTTGCTTCTTATGAGAACTGTCTGTTTTTGTCCCCTCAGGTTTCCTTGAAGCTTTGTCAAAGAGTTCAAGTAGACAGCGGTCTCACAAAACTGAGAGTCACCTAATGTACTTTAGCGTATTCCTAATTCTGACAGTTTCTAAATATACTGCCAAAGAAGGACCAGGGTGTTCAGGGAAAGACCACGCTGATAAAAGTACGAACATCCAGTACAAACAGTCAGACACAGAATAAGGTGTAACACAATGAACTATCTGGAGCACAACTCTAAAGTTGCATTACCTTGAAATTCTTCATATTCTGTGCAATAGTTTATACCTTAAGTCATTCTAGCATTTACTGCAGTATGAACTATGTATGTCACATTAAACTCCTAACTTACTCTGGATATCACTGAAAACTAATTTTGTTAATTAAGTTTATTTGCCTGTCTGAAACTGGGAATACTATAATATGTGATAGCTCTAATTAAAAGTTTACTTTTGCCATAATAACTGGAAGTGATTATATTATACAGTTCTCAAGAACCTCACCAGTAAATTAAAAGGATAGGAAATGGCTTAAAATAAATTGATATTTATTTCCATTTGAGATGTCATATAAAAATTTTGGTAGGCATTTTGTAATGTAACATTTCCATATTCAGAACAATCTCTTTTACACAGGACAGAAAATTATTTAATACCTGCTCATGATAAATTTTAGCTCTGCTTCACTAAAATATGACTTGAAATAGTCTGAATTAAACTTGAAAAATAACAGTTCCAGACTGACACCTTTTGGGTATTTTGCAAGTCCATTTTTCATTAACCGATTTTGCTACAGATAATATAACTGCAAACAAAACTCATTTACAGAAAGCTTTTTGTGTTTAGAATTTTAAATCTACCAGTTAAAACCTTGCCACAGCAATGGATTAAAAAAAAAAAGTGGCATTTTTTCTGTTACACAGATGCTAATTTGTGTTTCCTTGTCACAATGAAGGTGATCTGAAGAAACATATAGTACACATCCCAGTGCTTACAGATGGCACCTTCACTACTACTACTAGCCTGATTTACTCATTTCACTAGGCTTGCTTAACATTACTATGTTTGTCTGTTGTAAAAGCAAACAATAGTCAGACATAGTGTAGGAAGTCTCCTAATTAGAAAGAAAAATATATGTAAGTAATTAAAAAAATATTTTACTAAGAAACTGCATCTGCATTTCACAGTTACAAGGAATTGTAACGCCTTGATGAGATAAATTATGTAGCTTGTCTAAACACAACAAGGTGAGCTGGAAAAGTAAAATACAACATCTTTCTGTAAACAGGTCTTGTACTGGCACCAGACCTTGTACTCTGCTACGAGGGAGCACTAGTGGAGGTTGACTGGGGAGATGTGAGGAAGGTGCCACATTCCCAAGAAGCTGAGGAATATGTAAATGGCCCTTTGTATTCTATTTTTCTGCCAGCAGCAGCGTGCAGCATTTAGGCAGGCACCTATTCCGCCTCTGTCTAAAATGAACTCCACTCGGGGTACTCCAGTTTTGTCACAAAGAATTTTTAGCATTTATGGATTTGTAGACCTGAGGAAGGATTAAGATACTTCTTTTTAGAGTGGCAGACATGAGTTTTAGTGGTATTTTGCTTGCACTAAGCCTCCAGCTGCTGTTCCAAAGGTGTGGAAATTGCTCATAGCCCTGTGCAGATGCCTTAAATTCCACATAACATTTCAAATAACACAAAGTGCCTATATTTAGGTAACTAAACTGAGACTTAAGAGTCCACATGGAGATCTCTAGAGGTGAACAAGATATCTCATCTTCCTTTGTAAACTGTGGAATTCTACTCTTTACAGTCAGCAGAGATCTGACTTTGCTCTCTGTGGTCCTCTGACAGTATTGACAAGGTCTCAATTTACTGAGAGCTTACATACCTGCCTCCTACACCTATCTTTGGAGCTGAATCCCACTCTAAATTCTGGTTTAAATTCTGTTTTGGTTTTTTTTTTTCTCATTGAAACAAGACATTTTTTTATTGTTGTTTAAATTGTAATGATGTCTAAGATGTCTGCAGTTTGAGATTGAATAGGTCATTAATTAAGTCAACTTTAAAGTCTAGCTTGGTGGTGACAGAAGCAGCACATTCACCTGTGCCACACTGGCAGGATGGTAACAGTGTGAACAATTTACTACAGAAGACTACAGAGAGCAAACTGTGAGTTAAATATGAGCATGCAGGTTCTCTTCCTGCTGATGTGTTCCGTGGACTGCTCTGGAAAGCATCATTGCTTTTAACTGAGCATTTACTCTTCTTCATTGCAAGAGAGCAAGCTCCTCTCAGTCTAAAAGAACATGGGACCACTAGAAGGTGTAGAAAATATTCTTCACACTTGGTCATCTGTAAATGGCTCCAGCCAATTATGTTTGTTCCTTAGCTCTATCAACACCAAAATGGAGTAGAAATTTAAACAAAAAACCCTATCTATCTGTCAAAAGTGAATTATTAAGGTATTTCTTGATTTCCTTCTGATGTTGCACCTGAAAAGTCAAAAAGGAGGATGAGAAAGAGTCTATTTCATCTAGGTACTGACTACAGATTAGAGAAACAGCAGGAGAAAATAAAAAATAACTGAACTAGACTAAATTTGAATGATCTTGGCTGGATGAAGAAGAAATGCCCATGGACAAACTTGGAAAGCTCAAAGATGGTGTTCAATGTATCTGAGTAACTTTGTTCGCTTGGATTCAGTTCACAAAGCTTGGTGCTTAAATAGGATACATAGTCCCAAATTTGGATGTTGTAATGTGCAATTACCCCTGGGTGAATAAAAATGAGGCAGATTTTTTCATCCGATTGCAAATACCTAAGTATGAAAAGTTGAATTCTAAATATTTGCCTTCCTGACTCAGGACAATTATTAGACATTATATCTTAGAGAGTATGCTTTATGGCTTGAAAATAACAGTCATGTGTTTTAATGTATTTAATTTTACTGGCCTGACTTTCACATATTTTAAGAGCTCTCTACCTCTCCTTGGCAGCAGAAGAAATTTATCTTGCTAGAGGAATATAAAGGGCCTGTAAATGAAAATCAGGGCTCAGTTATTCTATTTCTGAGCATCAAGGTCTCAGGTATTAGGCTGCCTGAGATTATTGTTACCTACCCGACCATAATGTGAAAGTGAAATCATGCAATGAAGAATGTGCTAGGATGAGTAAAATATTTCCCCCTTCTGTTGTTCTATTTTGTTTCCTTACAGTTAAGAGAAGCATAAAATGTGCAATTGAATCCCGTTTGCTTGATATTAAGATAATAATTTCATGCACATACCCATACAAACAATGCTGCAATGAAAACTGAATACATTCCTGCAGCCCATGAAAAGCTGTAGTAAATGGCCTTACTCTAAATTAACTAATAAAACTTTCCTAATTATGCATGGTAAAAGGGTAAAGGAGAATGATAGCAGGAAATGCCTTTTGCCTCATGCTATGGGTTCGGAAATGCAGTGACATCACTCCTATTGCCAGGCACTAGAGGAGATCATAATGGGATATAATTGTTGCTTGCTCATTTGATTGAACTCCAAAACTATATCAAATAACACTTAATTATGCACTAGAATACCATTACAGAAGAGAACTCAGAACTGAGAGCTCAGTGCAAGCAGAAGCATTTAATAATTACACAACTCCTGTAGAACGAAAGAGATAACTTGCTGCTAATTAGTCTGGAATTTTACGCTCAAAATATCCTAAGTAAATCTAGTGAAAATTAGTTGGGAGCCTGAACATACAGTTTTACTATAGCTCCATCTGGTACGTGCCCTCCAATTACCCAGCACATTGGCTGGCTGTTAGAGGGACACTTTTGATATCTGGCCAAGTTTAAAGGTCTGCTGGAGGTAAAACAATGCCCACCCTTTTACAAGGGGATCATTGTTGCTCAACAATAAAGCTCTCTGGCTTATTTGAATGTCAACAATTCAGAAAAGTTGATGTTTGGAGCCATCAAATAAAATGTTTTTGTGAAACAGTTTATTATTTCAGTGGTAATTATTTGAATCATTCATGGTAAAGGATGTTTGCTAATGAGAGCTTGGCTGCTGTAAATTCCAGGGAGACTGAATGCTCTTTGTGCTGACAAAAAGGCCCAAATCACTGGAGAGCAACTGACTGGACAAATCATTCATCTATGCAAATGCCAGCTGAAATGGTCAGATGCATTTATTACCCTGCTCATTATAGTAAACAAGGCAGAAATCGTGACTGGCAGTTATCAACTTGCCCTGAAGTGTGATTTGTTCTCCTACCACTATTTAAATGAGAGGAAGAAAGGCATGCCACCAGGGACTTGGTCGGTTTATAAAAGAGTAAATGTCACATAGCCCAGTGCTTAAAGACTTTTGATTGACAAATGTTTTATTTGACATATCAAACAATAATGGTTTTCATATCAAATAGTCCATATTTGTTAGCAGAAATTTAACCCCTGGAAGAGTGAGAACTGATTTTTCAGAACACTCTGAATCCAGATGGAAAGTTAGATGTAAAAATAAACTCTCTAACTGGGTGGACTGGAAAGAGAGTAGTGTGGAAAGATATTTTTAATGCAGGCTTCAAATGAACTGCTGTCTCAGTTTCTTCAAGCAAGCATCTCACATTGGCAAGGCTAGTAGCATGTAACACAAGGAAATAAAAGAGTGATTTTTTTTTTTTTCCCTTAAAGGAAATACAAGAGCCTTTTGGGAGCTCTAAACAGGACCTGCCTCATCCTCAAACTATGTTCCTAAAACACTTATGCTTGTAATAGGACAGGACATAGCCTGATTTGTTCAAGGAATGTATGGGCTTGACAACCAGAAATTTGTCTGGGAAAAATAAAAACAAAAAAGAAACAGAAGGACATAGATCAGAATTCTTATTTGTATTACAAGTATGTAATTGCTGCTACCTTTTATTTTAACAAGCACAGGAGATCTGTCGTTATTGAATATGAACCAATTTTTATACAGGTGGTTCTAAGACCCTGTAAAAATATTTACAAAATCCTAAGTCCCTTGGTATTAAATAAGAAAGAAATGACACATGATAGTTCATATCCTTTGCAGATGATGTCTTTTCATGTTTGGTAGCCAATGCAAGGACCAGATGGAAAAGCATGTATGCTCTATCCAAATGTGGAGATACATTGCTTGACAATGACCTCTTTCAGCCTTATAGAAGTGGGAGGACAAATTCTAACCCAGATCCTTTAAACACTTTCCATCCAGAAGAGTAAACTGGATCTCAAGAATGAGATCCTGAAACTGAAGAAAAATCAGAGATCCTTAGGTATTGTAAGAGGAGAATAGAATTCTCTGATTGTGGCTCTTGGGGGAAGGGGGGGACAGGGACACACACATGATCCTACCTGCATCGTCTAACCAATGCATATTGTTGAACTGAGATTCTGCAACCCAGGTAGCCTGAAAGAAAAATGCAAAGTGGAAAAGAAACAAGAAAAAGGATATCAGAAAGATGCTTTGTATTATCTAGGAAATATAATGTGATCTTAATAATGTTATGAATATGAAAAATACTACCTATTAGCCAGAATGATAGAGGGAGGAATTAAAAACAAACAGTGTCTATAGAATGCTTTACAGATCTTGTGAATCAAATATTAACTGGTTCACTCTCTCATTAGCTCTGTGAAGTAACATCATTAATCCTCCTTTGTGATGGGGAAGCATCTGCATACATAGATATGTGATAGATACTTAAGGTCACTCAGCTGGCTGCAGCCGACCTGGGTGTTACTACTTAGAGCATTTGACTTCCACGTGTGTGCATAGCTATTACTGTAAGCAAGAGTATGTACAAAGACATTTCCTACATGCTGAAAATGGGTCAGTACAGCATTAACTTGCACTGCACACCTCTGCTATCAACATTTAAAGGTTCCTGTTTTTAACATCATAAAAAAAAGCACTTGTCATCGTGGTTATCACTACTGTCATTAGAAACACATGATTTTTCATTCCAACCTGAAATACTGATTTTTTTTTTCCCAGTATCCACTGTTTGTGTGTGGAGGTACATCAGCCTGGTGCTTGAGAGTAATACCCTTGGCTAGTCAGGCTATGCTGTCTTGCATATGGAAGGAAAAATCATTCATAGGTATTGAGAAACCACAAGGACATCTGTTGAGATATACCTTGCAGACAGAGGACTACAAAGAATCTTGCTGATCACAGTCTAACAGTAGTATTTGATTTTGAGACATTGTGCAAGGATAAAGGTCAGAAGATAATTATTGCAAATCCAGGGAAGAAAATATTCCCATTTTCTTCCTAGCATGCCTTCTGTCATTAGGGCTAAGTGCTCTGTCTCACTCTGATCATAATATATTCTGGATACACATATTAAAAAATTAAAAGCAATTTGTTACCAGCATCTGCTTTGTAGGCATTTTGATGTTACCCTCCTGTCCTGGGATACATCCAGCTCTTATTTGTGGGAGCTCAAGCTCCTCCCCGCTCCTATGCCTTCATGTTCCCCTCTGATCATCCTCATTCTCCTGATTTCTGACTCAGTCTCTGAGAAGCTGGTGTGTTTAAATGCTCCCATCGGTCCCCTATTCCAGCTGCCATCCATCTCCTTCAGACCTGCCACGACATTCCAGAGTCATTGCTTTTGCGTGTCTTGAGGGTGCTGTCACGAGGAGCTGATTTAACGTGGTGGAAGAGACAGACAAACGGTTAGCTACAGACACAGGACAGGCCAAGGGAGCTTTGTGAAAGCTATAAATAGCCTTCTTGGGTTTGAGGATTTTGCAGCTGAAGAAGGCAAGGTGCTAATGAGGCAGGGAGGAGCACCTGCTCTTCAATGACATTGCTGGCCTCCACCTTCTCCACTGGAGAAAAATTTAAAGGAGTTGATTAATATAGTTCAGGAAGGTTTCAGGATTAATTTTCAGGAAAGTGAAGTAATCAACATTTTCTCAAGCAGTTAGTAGGTTCAGTCAATAACAATGCCACCTTCAGAACTAACTATGTGCCCAGAATAAGTGATCATCAGGGAACCAAAGACAGGACAACAACCAGTCTAAAGGGTTATAAAAATAGAATAGGGAAAAAATTCATAAGCAGTGCTAAATACCTTTCCTTAGTGAGTACTGGAAGCTAAAAGCAGGCAGCAAATAAACCCAACCCTGTTTAATTTTGTTGATTATTCCAAGTAACTTGGTGTCCCCTCTGTGGAGGTGAGTGGGCTCTGTGCATCCCAAACCCATGCAGGAGCTGCAGATGTCATTGCAGCTTTGTGCTTGGACTGGTGATCCCTAGCTATGTCCTCCAAACAGTAAGGAAAGCTTTTGATGCAGGAACAGAGAAATCAACAAAGTAAAAAAAAACCTAAACCAACAGATTCGAACCAAACACTCTTATTGCAAAACTGCTCTATTTAAAACCAAGAATAAAATCACTCTGCCCTGAAAAACTTATTCCAATGTTCTTAGCAACTGCATGCTGTTACCTTGTTTTTGGATAGACTAATTAATTGCATTACCAGTAACTCACTGACAAATATTATGATATGCTGCAGGAAAAACCTCCAGGAAGAACTGACCTACCTAAGATCTTCCTTATGCTACTTTATAATGGGTTAATTCCAGTCACTTCAAAGTATACAAAACAGTACAGAAGCAGACCAACTCTTTTATATATACTTGTAGTCAAAAACTATTGAATGGTCATAATTAGGTGAACATGTGCCTAACAGCCTGAAGCTGAAGGTACAATGGAACAAATAAAACAGACTGTGAAGATATTTCTACATTAAAAAAATTGTTCCTTACACAGTCTGAGCTGTGTCCAATACAAAGATATTATTATCAGCCTTTTCATTATTCTGAATTCTTTCAACAATTGCATCCAAATTAACATAACCATCAATTTCCATGAGAGCTAATTGTACATTAATTCCCAGGATGAATAACTGAGGAATCAGACGCAACAGCTCAAAAAACAAAATCTTGTTTAGTGCTTAAGTAACAAGTTATAAGCCTTACGTTGATCAAGAAAACTGTACCTAGGTCTTCATTAACACACCAGGAATCAACCCACACCTGATAAAATCAGAGACCATGCAGGTTTAACAGTGTGTGACTGTTGTGTTTGACTCAGCCTGAACATACCCGTGTCTTTAAGTTTCTCAGTGCTGGTAGTTTTATAGCCAGGAATCATCATCTCCCATTATGCTATAAGACCTCTCCAAAGCAATCATGATGTGTGGATGTAGAAAAGGAATTATTTTAAAATGATGCCTAGTTTTTCTTGTTTGGGATCAGCTAGCATTTACTCCCACTTTCCTGTATTTCTCCCTGGCAATGCTGAATGGAGAACCTACACGTAGATGTTCTGCCTATTATGATTCCCCTGTGTACTAATATGACACCATGTTGCTTAATACTGCCTCCCATTAACCCTCTCTTTATAAATATTACCTAGATTATGAACCTACTTTATCAGTTAGGGAAACCAGCCAAATTCTTGCAAGAAAATATGACAATTTCAAGAGCTAAAATGTTGCAAAATAGAAGGAGATAGCTAAATAAACCAAGACCAAATTTACTTGTAACTAACAGCTTGCTTGTTTCTGACTAGCTGTAAGACAACAATAGAGCATCCAGCTCACTAAGGTAGAAAAATACAGTATAATTATTAGCCAAGAATAAAAAACCCCAGACCCATGGCTTTTACATTCTGGTCATTTGAACACCAACATAGTACCCATGCACACTTCAGAAGTGACTTAATCCAGTTGTTTCTACTGCTGTAGCAGGTTCATTACTAAGCAGAGGATGCTTTGGTCAGACACCCGGCTGTGCTATTTTGTATTGTTACCATATCCATACTTAAGGCGCTTTCACAAATTAAGAAGATCAGAAGTGTTTCCTGAGTGTGTCTACACATGGAATTTACTAGCACACATACACAGTGTACCTTTTAGCTGTTGGTATAGCCGGGAAAAGAAGGTGGATACAAGCTGCTGATTAGAAGCTAAAGCTCATTAAGTCTTTCCCCAAACCAGATGCTAAAAGCTTATATATTTAGGAAAGTGTCAGTTTCTTTACCTACACATTATCTGCTTGAAACAAAAAGGACAAAGACCAAAACTAGAGACTTCTTGTCAGCTTTACACACCTGCCCTAGCAACATGAACCCTCTTTCTCAATCCATTTCCTTCGTTTGTTCTACAGTCTGGAAAAATGCTGGAACGATGAGCTCAGATGGACAACTGGAAACCATTTATCCTCAACTCTGAGAGGAGGATAATTTTTGCTGGCAAATTGACCTTATCTCTTTGAGAAGACAGCTTCCTTTTTTGTGCCCCTATTTGCTGAAGAGGACTCATTAGCTTAACCAAGGTCATTAGGTCATTAACTGCCCAAGTTGTAGTAGATTTCCTATGACTTTTTAAAGCTTGCATATATTTAGACCTTCCAGACTTTCCTTCACTAAAATTCAGGAAGAATTTTATTTTAAAAGAAGGCAACAAAATAGGATGCTGAATTCTAATATATATTCTGAACTGTTCCATCACAAAATAAGCTTTTCAAAGTGCTTTGTATATTTCCTCTTCTTTTTTTTAATAAAATACAGCAAGAACTATAACCTTAACTTTTTATAGATACCTTTTATATATTGTCTTTTTATCCATCAATTTTACTTTTCATACTTGTGTGATATCCCTAGCACTGGAGAAAGATACTAAATAAGCATATGGTTTTACTGTTGGCATATTTACATGGCTGAAAGCAGCTTTTCTGCATCTGTGGATGCACATGTTCTTTCTGAAAGAAAACTTTTGCCCATCTGATCTATCATATCAGGAGCCTAAGATATCAGTTGCAAAGAACCACCAGCTTCTGCACTCAGTGCTGCTGATAACAATGCTAACATTGATCCAGTTGGAGCAGCAATATGAACTTCACAGTACTTTTCAATGCTTTCCAGGTTTCTAAGCCCTCAGTGGAATCATCTTGCTGTTTAGCATCTGTAACTCTTTGGCTCTGCTGAATTCTGATTTGACTGATCATGCCATTGTGAAATGTGACAGCAGTGGATGAGCCACAGTCCGTTTTGTAGCCATGGAACGCAGCTGACATATAAAAATATCTCTGGTCATATGAACGTATTGTAGAGAGTTTAAAATAGTTATGTGATGCTTGATGAGAGGACGACAAGGTCTTTTTGTGAGGCTAAATGACATATCTCTATTGAGATCAATATGACTCAGATGTGCAAACACTGAAGTACTGCACTGCAGCTGTATCTATTCCCCTGGTTTTTGTGCTAAAAAACACACAGTGTGGACATTTTACACATCCATCTCAAAACTACCCATTCTCTGCTCCTTGCTGCCAGACAGTTCATATAGCCATTATACTTTAAAATATTAAATCACTGATAAATTTCTAAAGAAAAATTAACAGCATGATAAATGATACTTGAACAGATTAACAATTACTACCAATCAATATCATAAGTCTGATAAAACACTAATTGTCCTTCTAATTGTTAGAACTTTCGTTTCATCATGAAATTACAATGAGACATTGTTTAAATGTACCTTACAGCTCTCTTGTTATAAGGAAAGAATCAATTGTCCCTGTTCCTTGAGTGTACCTGCCTGTGATAACCCTCTGTACTCCTAGCAGGCTACAAGGAAAGCCTCGACTAGAAACAGCCAGCAGTGCACCAGGAGCGCTTAGTTTTAGAAATGTGACATTCAGAAAGTTAAAGCAGCAGGTCTGGTTTGAAGAAAGTAGGTGCTTTGCCAGAATTGCCTCTGGGAAAATTTTCATGGCATAGACACCTAGAGCATTTACTTGTCTGCTGGAAGAGAAAAATGTTGGTAGCCCAAGGGCTAAGGGAATTTCCTACTTATTCTTTCAATTGTTATTCAGGTTTCAATGTTACTGTATATCTTCCTAAAATGTTATATAGGTTCTACAGTCCTGCTCTTAAATTTCAATTGAATGCAGTAACAAGCTGTGCAATGTCAACACAAAAGCTTAATAAGATTGTATCTATCTCTATCTCTTTAGATCCCTATATGAAGCCTATTGATGGTTAAAATTAGCATATTATCCTTACTGGATCCTACTGTTGCTGACAAAGGATTCTGGTCTAAAACTTGTCTGCAGATTCATGCACAACAACCTCCTTATATACAGTAGATTTTGCTATCTCAGATTCCCTATCCTCATTAAAAATCTCACAAAGACTTCAGTCAGCACATCCTTTCCAGGCTTTAGGATTACTGCTCATATTTCTGCAGGAAGACAAAAAGGAAAGAAGAAAGATGTTTAACCATGATATGTCCAAGTAATACTGTATTTGATAATCAGGATTTTGTCACTCTTTATGCTTTTTTTTTAAAGCTTAATTACATATCATGTGGAGTGTTTACACAGTAAGGGCCATGGTTAGCCATTCAAATGCTAAATCTGTTACTGTTATATAATTTATAATATATATATATAAAATAATGTGTACTTGAGACTTTACAGGAGACAAAGCAAGACATCACCCTTGCTCAATGAGTCTATAGCCTAAATTCTGTGATCTACCAAGAACTAGTAACAAGCAGCTGAGACGCAGATGAAACGCAGCAGTTGTTTAACAGCATATAAAATTTAAGCACATACTTGTATTGTGGCACATTCTTCTCTTTTATCTTTTGATAAAAATACAAGAAAATAAAGATAAAATGCAGTAAATATGATCAGCTACACAATACAGCATTTTCATAAAGCATAGCAGAGAAAGAGAGAATGCTACAAAAAATAATGTTACATGGGAAAAAACCCACAGGGAATAAAAAATTTCCTCTGGAAAAAAAGAGTTCAGGCTAACATAAAAGCCAAAAAATTGTTAGGTCTGGCTCATGGAAACACCTACAAACTTACTCAGCCTCATTGACTTAGTATACTTTCTCTTCCATTTCAAAGAATATATGTAATTTCACATATCAAAAAGCAGTAATGCCAGTCCAAAAGGCAGTGAGATGTTCTCCATGCTGGGTTAATATCCTGGGATGCAGAGGAAGCCAGAAAGAACAACTCACACCAGTGGCAATGGTGTTATGCATACGCACTCAGCGCTGCTTTGCAGATAGCACTTGGCTAAGTCTGTTGTATTAAAAATAACTCACTGATTAAAATGATTTCATTATTTTTAGGGTTCAGTTTAACACTTTACAAAGCTTTGCAAAGTGATAACAAAATTCGGATCAGTTCCCTGCTGGGAGCAGGACCTGGTAACTTAAAAGTCAGCTAGTTTCCTGCATGAATTGTTTACTTACAAAATGTTTTCTCAAACAATATGTTAGAAATAGCAACACAGGCCTCCTTTGTTTGCAAACTTAACTAAAGTTTCCAGTAGGAGCTGTCTCCTAAGTCTTTACACAAGACTCAGGTAAGCCTCACTGCTTCATCAGTGGATTCTTTGTCTCACTATAAATCCCTTTGCTACATATGCCTTTCCAGCAACCACTTTGCCTGACAAAGTGGATCTGGACATCTCTTGTGAGTGAAGAATATAAATGAGTCTTAGACCTCCAATGACCAATAGCTGGTGTGTGGGATCTTTAGCTCCTCCAGTGGAAAGTTTCCCTCTGGACATTTTAATGGGCCATCACAGTGCGGCCTTGGGATGAGTTAAAATACCTGACTGTGGTCCCAAGACCTAGTCACCTGTCTTGGGAGCCAAAAGTAATTGGAATGTCACCAGTCATATCACTCCTTTATGTGCCTTTGGTATAGACACAGACATAACTTAGCTGCATTTATCCATGCCACTTACATGGCCTTTCCATGCTCTATACCTATTTTTGAAATAACAGTATTCCTACTGACTTCAGTAAGATTTCCCCTCATGATCAAGACATACCACTGCTTATAGTAATGAGAAAACCTGAACGAGAGGCAGGATGCTGTTAAGACATGAATTTGGTGATTAAAAGGTTTGATTAACACACAGAAGTCAAATCTCACTCTTATTTTACAAACAGATTTCCTGTTCTGCTCTACTAGTGTTTTTCCTTTCAACACAGTGGAGTATTTCTGGGACATATTCTATGCCTAGTTTTACTGCTGATGTGGATATAGAAATTTGTATGAAGTGTTCATGTGCCATAGCTCACTGGAAATTATCTGTCAGGTCCAGATGTGGATAACTGCTGAATAAAAACAGATCATCAACTGATTTTTGCAAAGGCTGTGGAATGACAATTTGACAGTAATTTGGAGCACATCTTGAATGCACATAGCATGACTTTGAGACAGCAGCCTAGACAAAAAGGACACTGTCACCTAATGTCCTCTATCCCTTTCAAGAAATACTAGTCTTCCTGCAGTTTTAAAATGCTACATGCCATTGGGCAGCCTCTGTGAATAATGATGGAGTTGGTTTTGTAATTTCTCTAGCTTGTTAAGGATGTGTTCACACATAGCACATCCTATTTTCTGTCTGAAGGCTTGAGCATCGTCAACGCGAAGTGAAGAGAGATCTGTGAATCTGAAGAAGTGACATCTTCCATGCCCCTTAGGTACCTGTCACGGAAGTGAATGGGATACACTGGATCACCTGGAGGTATCCATGTCTCCCTGTGATTTATAGAATAAGCCCAGCAGACTAGGCCAAACACAGAACTTTGACAATGCTAATTTTAAGAGCAATCTGTTTCAGCCTCTGTGAGCTGGCAGATGACTGAGAGAAAAACTTTTCATATCCATCTACCTTTTGTACTGATACAGAACTCAACCTTCATACAGTATTAAAATAAACAAAGGATAGGAATGAATTGGCCAAACACAGACTTCTGTACAGATGTCTCTTGCTTGCTTTCTCTTTATAGTCAACAATAGACAGAAATAGAAACTTTCACATTCCTGTTCTTAGGTGATAGATTGAATGCTAATACAGAAGTCTTAAATGGGTTACATAAATTGTGCCCTCCAAGTATTCCCTCTCTCTTCATTTAATTTGTAAAGGGAGGATAGCATGAGAAGTACAAAACCTAAAATGAAAACAATAACAAACAAACTACAAAAATTCATCTTCATGCCTAACCTATTTTCTGACTCACCAAACTTATTCATAGTCTTGTTTCCAATTTTATTTTGTATTAAAAATTCAAACTCTGACCTAGACACTTCCTGGGGCAGTGGTTATTGAAAGCACCTTTATAAATACTCTTGTAGCTTGCATCTGATTGTAGGATTGAGGTGAGGATAAACGATGCCAAAAGGGACTCTACAGTGCTGTCACTGAAACCTGAAGAGTCTAGGTTCCTCTTACAAAGCAGCAGTGCCTTAAAATTTGGGGCTTAAAATGTTATTTTGAAATAATACAGTGGTGTCTGAGGCACATAAAACGTCTATATATGTGCATTTCTGTATGTGTGCACACAGGTGCATGCAGGTCTACGAACTACCTATAAGGTGGTCATCCTGGCATGTCTCTTGTGGAAATCAGGGTTGTGTGGTGGCTTGTCTGCCACTGAGGTTAGCAACCAAGATGTACTCTATACTAAACTTATAGATTTCTATATTTGAAATTTATTATAAATGCATAGAATTTATATTAAAGCATTATACAAACAGCACCTTACATAGCAATTATTTGCATATTTTCTGGATTTTTAAAATTATATTTGGCCACCTAGTACAAGTCAGCAACTCTATTTTCTACTGTAACTGAACGATCCCAGGTACCACCTAACATGGAGCCTTGCTGGAGACCTGAGGAGACCAGAGGGAGTAACAGCAATTTTGGTGATCATTGCAGAAACGCTGACTGGAAAGGGTGTTTGGGAGAGAAAGCACAAGTGTTGGACACATGTACCAAATTAAATTATATGGACACATACCATGACAATTCCTTTGCAATACAGCAGGTAGCAACCCAAGAGGGACCACAGTGTGCTGGAACAAGTACTCATCAAGATCAGTTGAAAACAGGGCTGCCCTTACAACATGCTGGGAACTCAAACATGACATTGAAAGCATAACCCGACTGGTCTGGGGCTAAGACAAGACACCTGCCTTTTAAAAAGCTCTGGGAGAAACCAAGCCAGGGCTCATCATGAGCAGGTGGGCTCACAGCACCCAGCTCTCCATGGCCTTCATGTCTGCAGAGGTAACACGATACAAAGCAGAGCAGGCCTGAGTCACAAACCACAACACAGCAATAATTCGACACCCTGGAGAGAAAGGATGCTACCCAGAGGGACCCTGACATGCTTGAGAGGTGGGCCGGAGTGAATCTCATGAAGCTTAACAAAGTGTGAGGTCCTTGCACCTGGATTGTGGCAATCTCAGACACACCTACATATTGAGCAGAGAAGAGACTGAGAACCACACTGTGGAGAAATTCTTGGATGTGATGGCTGATGAAAAACTCAACATGAGCCACCAGTGTGCACTCACAGCCCAGAAAACCAGCGGAGTCCTGGGCTGCATCAGAAGCAGTGTGGCCAGCAGGATTAGGGAGGTGATTTTGCCCCTCTACTCTGATCTGGTAAGATCCCACCTGGAGTACTGTTGTGGTGTCCCCAGCATAAGGAAGACATGAAAGTTTTGAAGCAAGTCCAGATTAGAGCATGCCCCCTACAACTGCTGAGCAAGTTGGGGCTGCTCAGCCTGGAGAAGCGATGTTTGTGTGGAGACCTCATGGCAACCTTCCAGTATCTGAAGCGGGGCCTACAGGGAAGCTGGAGAGACTCTGCATCTGTCCTTGGTTCTGACAGGAGTAATGGGTACAAACTGAAAGAGGGCAAATTTACTGTAGACATTGGGAAGAAGTTCTTAACTGTGAGGATGGTGAGACACTGTAACAGGTTGCCCAGAGAAGCTGTAGATTACCCGTCCCGGGCATTGTTCAACGTCAGATTGGATAAGGCCTTGAGCAGCCTGATCTACTGAAAGGTGACCCTACCCATGGCAGTGGGCTTGGGGCTAGATGATCTTTAAGGGCCCTTCCAACCCTTATAATCCCATCATTCTCTAACCCCTCGGCGCCCGCTGCCCGCCGGGACCGCGCGGGCCCGCCCCACGCTGGGGCCCGGGCAGGCGCAGCC
>WEKY01036728.1:65453-78712 GCA_013390045.1 Picathartes gymnocephalus
CCGCCCGCCCGGCCGGGGGAGGCTGGCGGGGCCGGGCCGGGCCGGGCCGGTGCTGCTGTCGGGGAAGGGACGCGGAAGGCAGCGGTGGCACCGGGCAGTCCCGCCTGCATCTGCCCGCCGCTGTCCCTGGGCCCCGGCGGGAACTGCCCCCCTGGGAAGGGAACTACCCCTGTCGGTAGTGAGCGCGGGCGCCCGAGAAGTGGGAAGGGTTAGGGATGGGATGAAGCAGGGAGGAGGGGAGGAACAGTGCTGGGACCAGACAAATCGGGCAGGGCTGGGCACGGGTTGTGCCCTCCTCCCTTGCGGGTCCTCCGCCGCTGCTCGCTCCCTGCGGTGTTACACGGGCAGAGCTGGGCACACGTTGTGCTCCCCTCCCCTGCGGGTCCTCGGCCGCTGCTCGGTCCCTGCGGTGTTACGCACTTACATGGTTTCACCCAGCTGCCCGATCACGACACAATAGAAACTAGGATAGGAGCTGAACTAGCGATATTATTTTATTTTGTTTTGTTTTTTAGGTGTGTACTTTGGGGTGCTTCACTTCTGGTGGATTGTTATTAGCTACCAGTGCAGGCTGACCAATGGATATTAATTGGGTGTGAATGGACATGTTTAGGATGAGAGAACATAGTCTTAAAATGTGCCAGAGGAGGTTTAGGTTGGCCATGAGGAAGAATTTCTTCACAGAAGGGATGATTAGACACTGGAATGGGCTGCCCAGGGAGGTGATGGATTCACTGTCCTGGGAGGTGTTTAAGAAAACATGGCACTTAGTGCCACGGTCTAGATGACATAGTGGTTTTAGGTCATAAGCTGGACTTGATGATCTCAAAGGCCTTTTCCAACCCAATTGATTCAGTAATCTGTGACAGTGGGAGATAACAACTGTATGGCCTAATAGCTGCGATCCGTGCAGTGAGGCAGCAGTTGACCAGCAAGTAAATGCTATACAGAGTATGTCTGCATGGAGAGGCAGTATGATATCTCAAGAGAAAAGTGAAAAGATAATTAAGACAAATGCACACAAATTCCTTTTTAAAAGTAGTATGGGGAATTCAAAAAATTTTTTGTCCTGACATGAAGAGAAGAGTTTTCACCACAGCTGGAAGGGTAGTTGTTCAGAATGAAGCGGTGTAATGCCGGTAACTTTAGGCTTTTAATAGAAAAGGCTACCTGATGTTTTACCCATGTTGAGAAACAATTTCTGTTATCTGGGAAAGCCACCTCTGTAAGACAGAGTGGCCACTTGGAATATGTAATAGGTGCTGAAGGAACTTTTGTCTCCATTATGTATCAATGCTAAACCGCATGATGAGTCTGGTCCTAGCAGGAATGCAATCAGTGAAGTAATCTAAAATTCTTGGATTTTGCATGTTTTGGTGCTCATGATGGCAACACAAGATTTTTAGATAGATAAAGTGGACATATATTCCAGTTTTTTTCAAACAGCAAAATTATAAGTTAGAAATGTGTAAAAAGGCTTGTTTTAGTGCCAGAATATATTATGAGAAGAAACACAGCAAATGGGACCTGAGTTTAAAGTATATTGTCAGAGCTTATTAATTTTTAATTAATAATAGCTTCTAGTTTCAACAAGTTGAGTGTAAATGTTGGTATAATCTAGGTAATTAACAGCAAGAGATGCTAACCTGTGGTAAAAGTACTCTGTTTTAGACTGTAATGTAAGGATCCAGTATTCCCTCTGTGCATTAGTGTGCAAAGATAATTAAGAGATATCCCATTTACCATCTTTTATCTTAGACACACATATTAAATTGCATTAATCTTTCTTCAGGGATAGTACAATCCATTGTTTTTGTCATTTATACATTCTTTGTAGTTTGTCAATGTTGCTGTTTCTTTTATAGTCAAATGAAAGAAAACTACTCACTGCTCCCAAATGTGAGATTAGCAAAGCTGGTGTAAACAGGAATTATTGCTTCACTGGCTTTAAAAATCAAACCTGCTGTATGCATGACTTGCATGTACAACATTTGCTTCTCTTGAAATAGTACGAACTCTTGCCTATCATGTGCTTTTCCAGGGATAGCTCAGGGATGAAATGTGCCATATTTCTTTTTTTTTTTTTTTTTTCCTAAATCTAGTATCTGTTCCTTGTTATATTTTCACACACATCCTTCATTTCACAGCCCCTTGAAGTCTCAAGTATTTTTCTGTGTATTTCCCACCTTTTCTCAGCAGTCTGGTTGATGAATAACTCAGTCCTGTTTCTTCTTGTATGGGATAAAATTGTACTTATTGAGCAGTTGCATTTGCCAAACTAACCAAAATTAATAGGTAGAATCATAGGATATCCTGAGGTGGAAGGGACCCATCAGGATCATCGAGTCCAGCTCCTGGCCCTGCACAGGATGCTTCAACAATCATATCACGTGCCTGAGAGCATTGTCCAAATACATCTTGAACTCGGACAGGATTGGTGCTATCACCACTTCTCTGGGGAGCCTGTTCCAGTGCCCAACCATCCGCCGGGTGAAAAACATTTTCCTCATACCCAGCTTAAACCTGCCCTGACTGAGCTTCATGCTGTTTTTTCAAGTACAGTAATCATTAATTAGATGGGTGGTTTCAAAGCTGGAAAATAGATTTGTATACAACAATTCCTTGTAAAAAGAGGCAAAATAGACTGAAGAGATCTAGTGCTTTTGAATGCTTCAATTTAATTAGTGCCTTTTCCCATGAAATCTCTACAGAAGCTGTAAGACATTTTACTTTATCCAGGTTTGCTGTGCTTGGAAGAAGGAAATTGTGAATTACAGTCTTAGAAACCTTTCGGTATGTTTAGCACGAAGAGAAGAAGGGTTATTTGGAATAGAAAAAGGGAATTTGCCCATAAAATTGAAATAGTTGTCAATTAAATAATAGTCAGGGTAGGAGATGTTGTCAATAATGTGACGGACTCTAATGTATTTTGGAAGAAAATATCTCTTAAAAAAGTTTTATTCGAGGTCTAGTCCAAAGTGGTTTTCTGGAGTCCTGTCTGTCTTGTAAAAGTAGAGATAACATTTTGGTAGCCCTATGAGCTGGTCTCACTTGGGGCCTGTGCTGTCTTGCTCCCCCCTCAAGCCAGCACTGACACAGGTTGGTCTGGGGAGAAGAACAGACTGAAAACTACACTTGCTTGCAAGAGTGTTTCATGTCTGGCTGGGCAAGCCCCAGGACTCATCTGGCTCTCCAGCAGTGCTGGTTAGGAAGGTGGCTGTGAAGCAGAGAGGGATGGGTTGCATGGTGCACAAGATGGGAGGACAGGGCTCATGCAGCCCCAGAGAGCGGCTGGGAATTGGATCCAGCCTCAAAGTGCAAAATGGACACATAGGCATAGGATAGCAGCTCACAATGTCATTGTGTGTTCATAGCATGTTGTTTTTTGTTTCTAACCAAATTGTTGGCACCTTCTGTGCTAGACTCTGGTGCCTGCTGAAGGTTCTGGTATTTAATAGCACTATTTCAGTCCATTTAATGGAATTAGCAGAAAAAAAATTATGAAAGAAAGAAAAGATGTAGAAGGCTGCTGCTTGGGAGGAGGATAAAACGACACACTTATAAGGCTTTAGTTTGGCATAATTATGCCCATACAAAAAAAAAATTAATAATATACAAGAGGCCAAAGACACAGCCAGAGATTGGAAGGCACAGTTGCATGGGCCTAAGTGGATCTCTGTAAAATAATCAAGCAATTTGAGGGAGGGGGGAGTTTTTGACATAAACTTTGCATGTACATGAACCCCAGAGCTGTTTATCGTGATGCTTTGCATGGACCTGAGTCTACATTTTTATCTTTTCTTGCAAAGCTAAATGCTTTTAATTAGAAATCAACTTGACTTCTGGTAGTTCCTGAAATAATCTCTTTGTATCATCTGGCCTTACTGATCTATATTTAATGTAATTCTTTCACTAGCTTATTATCCTTTAACCTCTGAAGCAATTTTTCATTCGTCTTTTAACTCCACACAGTTCTTAACGCTTCTTTTAAAATGCCAGAAGAAAAATTCCTATTTGTATAGTAGTCCTAACACTTATTTAATCCTTCTTTTATAATAGTTTTGTCTTACTTGCTATAAACAACTAAATCCGATATTGTTCTTAACTCTTTAAAACTTACTTGCCTCCACTTGTGTTGTTCAGACTATAAGTTTTCATTAAAGCTTTCTATTCTTACTTACTTTTGACCCTGTTGCCCAGTGCCAGCCAAAACTGACAAAGCTGTGTCAGTGTCAAGGATATCAAATTTTTAAGGATTTTTATGAAATCATCAAGTTGCTAGAGGGAGAATGACCCAAATTAACATTCTTGCTAATGGAAAATCTGCAGTATGATTTCACGTTATTTCGTCTGTTAGACCTGGCTTAAACTGGCCAGCTAGTTGCTGTACAGCTCTGAACCGTTGGATGGTTTTGCTGCTCTTGGACAAGCTCAGATAAGGAGCACAGCTGGGTTTTACAGCTGCACCACAAGAGCTGCAGGCTATGGCCAGAGGAAGCCTTGAGTTTGCAGTGCAGATGTGAAGTTGTGTAGGTTGTGTATGTGAGATAAGTGATTCCCACCTGATCTTGAAGTACCACACCTGAATGATTCTTAAAATTAAGATCTGTAAAGCCATAATTTCCGTGGAGCAGCCTTCAAATCATGTTAATCAGTAAAATTTTGAGTTTGAAGGTGCTGTATATGCTGATCTTCCCATGATTCCAGGGCTTGATAGCAGAACATTTGTTGAAGTTTCATGTCTGTTGGCGTGTTCTTTGAATAGATCTTTCTTTATAAGAGGGGAAAAATCCAGAAAGATAATGTATTTGTAATCTTTACTTATATCTTATAGCATCTCTGCTTTGAAAAAATAAAATAACAATTTTCAGTTTGAAGTTTTGTTTTTGTTTGTTTGGTTTTGTTTTGTTTTTCTTTTAAGGAGGAGAGTTTCAGGGTTGTTCCACTTTTTTTTGCCAGTGTCTTTTCTGAAAGGTGCCTCGGGTTGTTTGGGAGAAGTGTGACATTACTGTTTGTTGGCGTTCCAGGGGAGCTTGACATAAATCCAGCATATAGTTTTATGTATTCCCTTCTGCACTGAGTATCAGGAGTAATTCATGTTGTTGACAGCTACATCAACATGTGAAACTAAACAAAAAGCCAGTAATAGAAGAGGCAAGAAAGTGAGAATTGAGCACTTCATTAGTAAACTTTCTTTCTGTCATGTGTAAGATGGGCAAATAGTGCAGCCTGTCCTTATCTGTTACCACAAGTGCCTTCTTGCTGAAAATGGTCATGCGAAAGAGAGCTACTTGTACATCTCTCTCTGAGCGTGGAAACAAGCAATTGACCCAAAAATCATACACTGTGGATCTGTGTAGAGACTTTAGAAATTTACCGTACTTTAAGCTTGTGCTTCCATAAACACTATAGTAGAGTCTTGCTTGTCCCCACTGCAGACATTAAATATGTGGTTTGTCTGCTTGTCAGTGCGAGGCATCGTGTTAATTGTTACTTGAGGTGTCTTCTGCAGTAGGAGGGTCACATCTGTTTGTTCAGAGATTACCACAGTGTGTATCCTGTGGTAAACTAAGCGGCAACTCCAGCAGGGGCTGTTGTAGAAACATTTATTCTATTTTGAGACATGCTTAGTCATCCCTGTTTTGGCCTCTAACGGGTCACAGACGTTAGTCCTTATTCTCACCTAGGAAAGCTGATGGACAAGTTAATGAGAAGGACAGTTTGTGAGAAACAGTTTGTGGTGCTGGAGGATGTGAATTCATAGCCCGAGTGTGTTATGTAGTGCCAGCGGAAATTGAAGAATACGCTCCACATTTTTTGTGTCTTGGTAGAACTCGCAGTTTACATCATGCAGGTATGGAGCAGCTGCTCAGTATGGGACAAGCGTATGTAAGAGGATCTTTATTAGTAGGGAATATGATACAGCCCTCCTGTGTCCTGTAGAGAACATTCAGTTATAAGTGTTTCTTCGCTGTTGTAAACAGAAAACTTTAGTAAAGTAACTTACCTTTAATTTAGCTTTTTCTAATTGTTAAACCTGCGTACTTGATTGTTTTACTTGTCTTGGTGTAAGCTGTGGAAAACACATCGGGATCCTTAATTGATAGTATATTTTATATTGGGTTTTTTAGGTATGCAGATCTAGTACATTTTGTACATTTAACTGAATTGTTGCTCTAATGAAACTATTTTCTCTTATCAGAATTAAAATGCTTGCCATGGGGACTTCTACTTCTGATGCCAAGACTGTTTTGAAGACCTCGTTTGTTGTATGGCTTAAAGGAAGATGATGTCATTAGTGAATGCGGAGCATACTTCAGGAGGCTGGTCGTCTTTGTCTTTGGTGTGTGCTGTCATGGGCAACTTCACATGGTAAAGGTGGTATTTTTGTGACTGTTTGAGATTAGAGCTCTGATAGAGGAAACAATGGGTAAAGTTTAGATTTACCAAGCCCAAAAGCTTGTTCTTTTCACTCTTCAAACCGTTTACACTGTTTTTTTAAGAAAGTAAAACCACTCACAATGGTTTTAAGAAACTGTATCTTCACAATGGGAAGGTGTATCTTCAGATATGCCTTCACAGTTTTTTACAGCGTGGGCCAAATTTCATTTCAGACTTGAATTCATTTCCCTGAGTCATTGCAATTTTTTTTTCTTGTAATAAATCCCTGAAGATAATGCTTATTTTGACCATTAGTTTTTTTGTTGCTGAGGGCTGGTTTTGGCTAATGTTTCTTCATAGTCTTCTCTTCTTTTAAACAAAAAATAAATGAGAAGTAAGGTAAAAAGTAAATGGGAAGCCACACTTAGTAGCTTCCAACGAAACAATTGTCTTACAATAAAATACAATAATTTATTAATATTTTAGTAGCAGTACTTTGTTTAAGAAGATATTCAACACAGCACAATTTGCTTTCTAAGAACGCTGTATCTGCTCACTCTGTTTATTCCTTCTATTTTATCAGCTCTTTTTCAAAACACCACAGGCAGTTAATGCACCTTATAAAGGACTCTTGACTTTTTGCATCTTCCTAAGTCCTATCTAGATGCCACCAGTGTTTCCCATGTTAACAGTTCTGAGCATGTTTTACTACATGTGCCTTCGGCGCCGAGCTAGGACCTCAACGAGAGGAGAAATGAACAGTCGGAGGGCAATTGAGTCGAACACCCGAGCCTTACCTATCAATGTTGAAATAGTTCAGTATGCCAAAGAAGTGTTGGATTTCAGCTCTCACTATGGCAGTGAAAACAGCATGTCATATACCATGTGGAATTTAGCAGGTATTCCCAACGTGTACCCTAGCTCTGGTGACTTTACGCAGACTGCTGTCTTTCGAACTTACGGGACATGGTGGGATCGTTGCCCGAGCGCTCGGCTGCCTTTCAGGAGGACACCATCCACCTTCTGTAGCCAAGACTATGTGGAACTTGCTTTTGAAGAACCAGTTTATCCCACTGCAGTGCACATTCTGGAAACCTATCATCCTGGAGCTGTAGTCAGGATTTTGGCATGCTCTGCAAATCCTTACTCACAAAATCCACCAGCTGAAGTAAGGTAATTTTTTTCTCCTTTATGCTTTCCTGTAAGGTGTTGAATGCTACAAATAGGGCTGTTTAGTGAACTTTACTTCCTAGTATTTATCAGTTTTGTATCTGACCCACTGAAATTTTCTTTATTTCTTTGTGTTTTTAAAACTGTGGTGACTCGTTTTGATAGCAGCTTCAGAGATGCAGACATTTTGTAGGAATTGATGCATCTCCTAATATCAAATTTAATCTGTGTAATGATAGTTTTGGTGTTGGAATTTTTATGGGCAATAATTACTATGTCTGTATAAAACACTATTTTTGAAATGGTAGGTCTGAGCTCTTCCTCCAATAGGAAGAGGAAATTGTGTAAAAGAGGTTGAGGATTCATGGTTGCCATATCATCCTGCTTCAAGTAGGCATGGACTCTTTTGCGTGCTTTATGTTGCATGTATAGTACAATCAGGCACTGTAGCTATTCATATGGAAATGAAGCTGAAACCAGAAGGACAGAACAGTCAGACAAAAGGTGATGCCATTCGTCTGATCTTTATTTTTGGTCTGATCAAAGGGTGTGAGCTGCACTTGTTTTTACACTCCAGCTAAAAGAAGCAGATTTGATTCTGTTCATTTTCCTAATATTAGGAAGTCTTGATGAAATTCCAGAGTCAGGAGTGTGGTAACCTGGGAAATAGTAAGGTAGTAAAGAAAAACACTGTGTATGAGGTGAGAAGCTCTTAGTGGGAGGTGAGGAAATAGAAATGAAAGGAAAAAGAGAACAGGTCAAAGCACGTAGTAGGAAAAACACTGGGAACAGCCATCAGTATATACAACTGAAGTATTCCATATCAAAAAGAGATTAAATAATACCAAAGATAAAAAGGAAGGGAGAGCTGATAGAAGAAACACTTAACAAAATGTGTAAAAATTAGTATGCCAACAAATACTATATTGCTATGATAGACACACTTTGGTGGTATAAGCAGTGCTAGTGTGGATGTTGGGTGATTTTTTACTGACTTGCCTTTTACAGATACCACTAAAAAGTATATTTTTAGGTCTAATTTATTATCCCTTGCTTCCTAATGCTAGGCCACTGATGTTCATTCAAAAACCCGTGGAAAATCAGGTGTTATGGTTTATATTCAAAATTCCCAGTTAGTATATTTTGTATGATTCTGTGATCTGCTGTGTTTAAGTGCAGTTGCTTGTTTTACAGGTCTAATGAGAATATGTTCTATAGCTCTAAAGTAAACATCCAAATTCAAAGAACAGTGATAGGTCAAAGTAATAATAATAGGCTACCTAACTTTAGAAGTATGAGTGTGTTTGGCACTGTAGTACAGAACTTATTTACAGAGTGGTATATAGTGAAAGCACCTTTAAGATTTTCAAATTCAGAACCTAATGTGAAATGACTTTTGGGCAATTACTCTGCGAATTTCCATTTTACTTTTTTATTTTATGACATAGATTTTACTTCTTTATGGTGGAGCACAGAATGGAGGAAAACTCAAAAATAGTTAACTGAAGGACCTATTTAATTAGGTGCACCAAAAAGAAAAAAAAAAAAAGGAAATTGTCCAGAGAGCTAAAAGGAGATGGAAGTGAAAATACTAATATAAAACTTTGGGGTATGTGCTTTATGACCTCCTCTTGAGGTGTGGTCAGAGTGAGAGCTCAGATGCCCTTCCTCATAGTAAAAGATGAAGTTTCTGTAGAGTCTTGCTTTTTAATTTGTAGGCAAGAATACCTTCTGTCCTGCCTGCGTAGGTTAACATTTCTGGTTGGAAAACGGTTGTCTCAGGCATCCTTGGAAACAGTTGCTTGTGCTGCCTCTTCAGTACTTGTAAGCTTTGATGCTAGAGAAGTATTAGAGAGACCCTTTTTCTTCTGTTGACTTACCTTACCTCAGTAGGACTTCTGAGTAGTCTGTTCAGAGCTGCATGTTTGGTTTGTCTCTTTTCTTCTAAAGGAGGCAAATGTCTTATGTATGGTGTTTTGAAGGGAAGATGAAGGAACCCTTTCTCCACATGAGGTACACAGCATTTTTTCTGTTCATTTGCTCACCTTTATGAGGGGAATCTGAAGAGTTGCAAGAGCACAGTCTCTTTTCTGCTTCTCTTCTTGGTCTCTTGTTTTTACTTCCAAAAATTCTCTGCGATATCAGCTAAGAATTCTTGTTTTGAAGATGTAATGCTGCTGTAATCTCAGGTGATTGCTTGTTTGACTGATGCATTGGTCTTGAAGCACTGCCATACTATTTTCCTCTTAAAAAAAGGCCATGGCCTACTTACTCAAAAGGCACTTAGAACTTTGTTTTCCTCTCCTGACTATTTTGATACTTGGTTTTAAATCACCTTATTACCAAGGAAACCTTTTAGTGTGACTTTGTTTTATCATCTGACGCTGTATCTGTTTCTGAACACCAGTGTAGAAAGGGCAGGTCATTAGGAAAGTTCTTTTTCACCAGTTCTTACTTTTGGTATACAAAGGCCAAACTAACTGTTAAGAGGAAAAAACCTGTTCAGACTTGCTTAAATGTTATGTTTAACATTTTACTGCTCCAACTAGGTAATACCTTTTCTCTTTGGTTAGTATTTAAAACATCAGCTCATAAAAACTTTTGCTGTGTACAAAAACTTCTAGTCTACCAGAGTCTTTGTTAGGAGCTACTGTATCACGGTTCTTGCTCAAGAGAATCTTATATATTTTTGTTAAAAAGTGGCTAACTCCCACATACTTGGTCAATGTATTACTCACTTTATGCTTCAGTTGCATGAAAGAACAACTCATGCAGGTGTTCAGAAAATGGTCTTTGGTCATGTTCCTTTGTTGCTGGTGCACTGTGCTGCTATCACAGCTTTGTATGATGCTGCCTCAGGTGAGCTTTATTCAGTGTCTTTAGAGGTGGGGTCAGATCTTCATGGAATGGAAAATCAGCATTTGCTTTTCAGACGGCGTGTAATTGTTGCTAAGTAATCCCAGTGCTTAGAACATGACAGTTCAAGGTTTTTTTCATTATGATTTAACTGGCATCCAGCAATTGGAGGGTTCGCTGTCCGCTCTTATCTTGCTGCTTTAAACACAAAAGGCATAAAACAATTTTTTAAAATCATAAATGTCAGAGAAACTGCTGTTCTAACACGTGGAAGCCTTTTGTGCTTTCCACTTGTACCTCTCATACCTTGACTGTGAGAAGTGTTGGTAGTTCCTCAACCTGTACTAACATTCCATGTACAGATTTGTTACATGAATTACCTGAGTGCAGAAAACCCAGGAAAAAATTAGTAGTCTGAGATTAAGGAAATATTGTAACATAAAGTCTCAGTTTTTATGTGGTAAAGAAATAAATCCCTATTTTTGATTGTGTTGCGAGTATTACACTTGTGTGGCCCTGGGACTTTGTACTGTAGTGCGTATTCGGTGTTTGTAGTGTTTGGTGATAATGCTGCGTTGTCACCAAGCTTCAGCCAGTGGAAGAGGCAGTGCTCTGCACAGGTGCAGTGGGGACAAAGGCAACTGGTACTTAAGCATGAGCTGAACCCAAGCAAGAGTTTTCTTTGTTTTTCATAGTGCATTAGATTGATGGGTAAGATATAGCTAGCTTCTGTGATGAGAAAAATGTTTTCTTTACTGTTTTTTTCCTCCTTATTTACCCAGAAGGCTTAGTCTTGATGATTCCCTAATGGCTTCTTCAGTGTCAGCCCTTTTGAAACATTTTGATATTCTTAATAGTTAGCTGTTGTTAGACTTTATTTTTTCCTTGATAGCTCCCATTTAAACAATTTTTTCAGAAGTTTTTCAAGTTCTTCCTTTTATAAAAATAACTTTGGTTTCTAAATTTGGAATACAAAATAAAAAATTGGTCCCTATTTTCCTGCTGTGGCCTTTAAGCTTAATTTGACAGTTGTTTTTATATCATATATATCATAATGACACTGTATATTCATGTACTTTTATAAAAGCTCAAAATCAGAGATTCGTAACTAGTCCGGAATGTGTGACTGTATGGGTGATATTTCGTAGCATATGTCCTTCCTGCTATGCAGTGATTGCTTCTTCAGTAATTAGAGATTATCTTGTGATTAATTTTTTTCTTGTTTTCTACAGATAAAGTGTGACACTGACTAGGTTTTTTTCTCACGGGTGAGATAACATGATCATTTGTCTGTAACCACTTCCATTCTGCCTTGTGTATTCCTGTTGTTTATTTCTATTTAATTTGTTTAATTTTATGTCATTTAGAATTTTGCTAGAATATCGAGCATGGCTCAGTATTTCCAACCTTAGCTGTGTTTGCTGTATGCAAAGTTTCTTCCTGTTTGTGAAAGTCTTAAAGCCTGTAGAGGCAGAAGCTGCTACAAACCAGAGGAGCAGGCTAATGAAAATGGACGAAATAAAAGGCTCCTTCTCCTTTAAATAGCCAGGACCGGGATCAAAATGTTTGATGGAAAAAAAATCCCCCCTTTTAAAAAAAGGAAGTGAAACCAGAAAAGCAGTAATATACCATGAGTTCTTACTTGTAGAGTGGCATTCAGATGGTTCTTTCACTCTACCTTTTATTCCCTGTGAATCTCAGATGAAAACACCCAAAACACTGCTGATACCATCAACACATTAGGGTGTGATAAGGAGCCTTTGGGCCTATGTGTAACACACAAGTTCTAGGCATTTGCATCCTTGCTTAAAACTTGTTTTGACATCTTCAGGCAAACAGCTTTTTCTTGTTCAGATGCCTGTCGTAGAAAAATGAGTTCTGGGTTCATGAAATACAGTCATTTTTGAGAAACTCCTAAAAAGCTCATGTAGACAGAGCAGTTACTTGAAGTACCTTTTGCTATATTAAATGTCTTGAGCATTCTTGGAGTTCCTGTCTGCTGTCTCTGGTATTTCAGAATTGAACTCTTGGTAGAAATGAAAGTTTGCTTTGTATTTTCCTATAATAATGAGACTGCTGTGAATTCTGCTTATCAGCTTAATCTGAATGATTCTTAAATTGTGCTCATGATCTTCCCAGTCTTCCCTGCCTTTTGTGTTTAGGAGCTCACAGCTGAGGTCAGGGGTTCACTTTCAAGGTTGGTTTGAACTAGTGTGCTGAAGCATTCCTGGCATGTTTGTGGGCAGGAGATGTTTTCTTGTAGATAATCTACAGATTTTTGCTGTGTAGTTGCTTGGCTAAGAGCAGCAGGTGATTATAATTGTTGCAGAAGTTTCATTTTCATCAAAGGTGTGGTTATATGCTCTGAGATTCCTTATGTTCCCCTTGTTGGTCTATCTGGAACTATTGGCTTTTAACTCAGCTATTAGTTTCTTGAGGCAAGGCATTTATTGGATTGCTTGTAGTGCTTTTTTTACTTTCTACACGTATCTCAATTTGACAATACAAGAAACCTCAGCAATTGCAAGAAACATTTAATCTTGTATTGCTGGAGAGAAATCTGATTACTTTTCCTAGAAGCCCCTTTTCCAAAGACTCTCTCTTATTACATATATTTCTTCAGAAGTAACCAGCTCTGCTCAGGCATCATCTTAGCCATTAAAAACCTTTCCAACAGCATTAGGTCAATAAAAAATTAGACAAGTTTTAAATATGTGCTAGCATTTGACACAGACCTTACAAGTATGATTCTCAGCCTAGAAATCACTAGACTCTGTTTTCCTTCATGGTGAAATGGGAAAAATTTTTTTTTTTTTTTTTTTTTTTTTTCTTTCTATGTGTTGTGGGTTTTT
>WEKY01036733.1:10214-45149 GCA_013390045.1 Picathartes gymnocephalus
GGAAGGAAGGAAGGTGCGGAAGGAAGGTGCGGAAGGTGCGGAAGGTGCGGAAGGTGCGGAAGGAAGGTGCGGAAGGAAGGTGCGGAAGGAAGGTGCGGAAGGAAGGAAGGAAGGAAGGAAGGAAGGAAGGAAGGAAGGGATATTCAAGGCACATTGAAGTGACAAGTGATTATGTTGAGCAGAATATATCTAACAATGCTGTGGAGTAAGTAACATAAACAGGGGGAAAAAAGAGGAATTCCTAGGAAGCAATTTCAACTGTAAAATGATTGTTTGCCCTTCTTTGGCATGGCTGTGTCCCTCCTGCCCGCCTGCCTGCCTTCCCACATTCACTCTTCCCCTGCTCCTCTGGCTCCCAAGGTGGTGACTCCACACTGGGACAAGGACAGGTGCTGGAAGTTGTCAGCACTCCCAGGTCCTTCATGAGGAGCAGTATGATGCTCTTCCTCGCTCTAAGCACCTCTAGGGGTAATTTTTAACTTAAAAATGTCCCGTTCCTTGACCTTTCTTCATTCACCTGCAATTCTGCGTTACAGCCGAATTTGGGATGTGCAGAGTGCCCTAAGCAGGCTGAGTACAGGATCTTTGCCTTCTTTTTTACCTCTAAAACTCTTTTTGCTCAGCTCCTGGGTCAGCTTTTTTTTTTTTTCCTGACCTTTTGTAGACCTGAGGTCTCCAGAGTCAGTTTGAGCCCCGTTTTTAATCACCCCATCCCTGTGATCTTCTCCACACCACCCTGCGTTCCCACTTCCAACCCTCCCTCAATCCCACTGCGATCATATTCCTTACCCTCTTAGCCATAAACACTCTGTCAACTAACTGCTAATTATTTTTCACTTCCATCTGAATTGAAAATTGTGGTTTAGCCAAAGAAACATAAGCAAAACAAGAACGGTAGGTCTAGAGAGTCTTTTAAAATTTACTGCCAATAACAATACAAATGACTTTTCTACAGGGTGCAAATATGGCCAGGAAGTGAGCAGGAATGGGGGAGTTAAAGAGACAAGTGGGAATATGCCAAATGTAGGAGCAGATGCATAAAGAGCTCCTCAGTGGGAATGGCAGATCCCCTTGGGAAATTACACAGTAAAACCTACAGGAAAAGGGCAGTTCCAGGCAACAGATATGGAAAAAAAAAAAAAAAAAAGAATTAAAAAGGTATATGAATGCACGTATGTAATATATACTTTTTTTACTATTTCCATTTAGCTGGAAGGTATTTCTCTCTTTCAGTATAAACTTTTCTTATTAGTGCTGCAAGACTGACCTGATATTTGCAACACCTCTGGTTTCGTGGGTGTAATGACCTGTTTTTAGAAGGTTGGATGATCACGCTATTAAGCATTTAAGTCTCCTTTCATTCGCAGTATTAAAAGAAGACCTTTCTTTCACAGTCTAACTAAGAAATATTGGCTGATCTGCACTTGATAACAGATGACAACTTACTAATTAGAATTGTTCCCAAAAAAATTCCATTTCACTGAACAGGTGACCTGCACTTATTAAACATTTCTCTGTTGATTTGAAAAATAACCAGGATCATTTAAGCATGATTGTACAGAGCTATTTCCAACGCTTTATTTTCCACAACCGATGCTTGTAAGTGCTAAGAAAAATTAGGAAAGACCATTAGCAAGACAAGCTGGACAGACTGAGCAAATAGCTCTGAACACCAATGAGCTGCAATACTTTTGACTGAGTAATTCACAGCATGTTTGCCATCTAATACTCGAGGGTGGCGGGGAGGAATTGATTTTTGAGGAAAGATGTGTAAGACATCACACACATCCCTGTGCATTTTGAACACTCAGGAGGCAGCTACCACATCTCAGCAAAAGGAATTCCAGTATTGGAGAAGAAACCTTAAAATATCGCAGTATTCCTTTATTATTTATTAGGTCGCTTTTATTATTTATTTATTAATCAGCAAGTTCAATATTTTACTATTATCCTGGTAATAATATTAGATTATAATAAATAATACTATATAAATTATAATTTAATTATAAATTATAATAAAATTATAAATTATAATTATAAATTATATTTTTATTATAGATCTTTGCATTATATACGTTATTATATAACTATACATTATTATATTGTTATACATGTACATTAAAGATGTATATTTTGTATATTAATATCCTCGTCTACTCTTACAAATATGTAGAAAGGCAACTTTTAAACACAAATACAAAGTGAGAAGTCTGAGGGTCCACTTGCAAATCATGTGTAGGAAAATTTACTGTTCAGCAATGACAAAAAACATCTCTGTGCTCAGCACAAACCCAAACACAGCCCTGAAAGAGCCCCTGGGAAGAAAATTAACCCCAGCCCAGCACATTGCATCCCTTTTTCCCTACGATTTTTGTCCCGCCCAGGTCCCACACTACTCAGAACAACTCCATTACCCTGCCCCCCTCCCCTGCTTTACTGCCAATGCACAGATCCCATTCCCTCAGTTTACAGCCCACTCCTGCAGAGTGTCCCCAAACTGGCCACACAAAGGCTGCTGGATTAATTTAATCCGCGACTCTGAGCTCCACCTGTTCTGGTGCTCACTCAGGACAGGAGTTCCAAGTCCAGCCAAACCCAGCACAGCACCAGGGCATTCAATAATGTTTATTTTTTTTTTCTTTCTCAGGTGCTGCACTTTACTCCCTGGGAACCTCAGCACTACCATTGATAAACAGCTCCTGTGTGGACCTGAAAGTCCCATTCCAAGGCTCAGCAGCTGCAGGGTGTTGTCATTACCTCCTTTTATTTTCCCCGTGCAAGTGGCCACTTCATCACTTCTGGGACGCAGACAAGAGGTGTTTTTTACTGCTCCTCAGTATTCAGTTTCTGGAATAACCATCTGAATAATACCATTCGACAATCTGCTGCAGCACCGCCGCTGCCTGCACACCGGTGCACTTCTAAAGTTGTCACAATGAAAGCTTTCCAGGAGCAGGTTCAGCTTGGCAAAACAAGCAATAAAAATATATGCACAGTTCTCCAGAAATCAGCAACTATTTCTTATTCTGGGGGTGTTCCTTGACTTGTCTTTCAGCAAAAGACTCAGGTTAAAATGCTCGAGCTGTTTCAGTACTCTTTTTATCTTTTTTTTTTTCTTTTTCAGGGTATCAGGCTAAACACAAATCTGATTTTGACATTTTTTTGAGGGTGCTTTATGATTTTGATAAACCTCCAGCAGTACCCAAAACACATATTCACCACAGCCAACTGCTTCAGCTCAAGCATGAGAGATTAGAACCAAGTGCCCAGCATTGCAGTGACAAGGGTGGATCAAAATCCCAGAATTCCACAATCACTGAGGTTGGAAAAGCCCTCCAGGACCATCGAGTCCAAGCTGTGCCCGATCCCCACCTGTCCCCAGCCCAGAGCTCTCAGTGCCACCTCCAGCCCTTCCTTGGACACCTCTGGGAATGGGGACTCCAACACCTCCCTGGGCAGCCCCTGCCAAGGCCTGAGCACCCTTTCCATGGGGAAATTCCTGCTGCTGTCCAACACGAAATGATACAATACACACAATAAGCTACAATTCTATTTTTCTGGAAATCCATCTCACGAGAGTTCTTTGGATAACAACATTTAAATAACACAAGAACCGTCCTTAGGGTGGTTTTTCCCCTCCAGCAATGCACAGGTCTGTTCGTCTTTTGCTGGGAAATGGTCTCTGAGGCTGACCTGAGTTCCCGACTTGGGCTTATTTTGGCAGAAAAGTTGCAAACTCACGAGATTTCAGTGTCCCTGTTCCATGTGAAGCCTGGACAAGAAGCTTCAGGGCCGCGTTGGACAGGGCTTGGAGCGCTCTGGGATAGGAGAAGGCGTCCCTGTCCATGGCAGGGGGTGGAATGGGATGGACTTCGGGATCTCTTCCTACCCAAACCTTTCTGGGATCCTGTGATTCCATGCTAATGCCAACTACTCCTGCAAACCCAGCACTGAGGCCAATTTAAACATCTTATTTCTCCATATGTTCCAAAAGCTGAGCTCTATTTGTCATGAAATATCAGAAAGATAATCCAATTAGCAAGATTCCACCACTGATGTGAGGCATCATTTCCACTGCTTCATTTTAGCAACCAATGCATTTAAGAGATGAAGTCGTCAAGGTTTTTCAAACCACTTTTTTATTATACTAATGATAAATTTGGATGATACTTTAAAATACTGCAGAAATAGAAGCACCTTTTCTACCAGTTTTATTCAACAATTTATAAAATGTGGGTTTGGTCTCTCAGATGTTTCCATGTAACAGAAAACGTTGACCAAACTCCCTTTTCTTAAGACCTGCAAGAGCAAAATAAGAAATATCTCCAAGGAGGAAATTGTTCCAACTTCCCATTGCAGAAACAAATTTGGTGCTGGCACGACTGATTTTTAAGCCCAAAACTGGGGGTGGGGTGAGGAGATCTTTAAAGGCAGGAAATATTAAGATCAGAGTTGAAAAACAATTTCAGAGAAATTTTCAGTTTTCAGAAAACACAGCCGGGAGAAACATCACAGCCAAAATACGCCGTAAATGGAGAGTGAATGATCATCCAAAAGCACCTGTCATCTAATGTCTCATTTGAACTCAACATGAGGGAAAAATAACATGTTCCAGCCATGTAGTTATGTTATTAGTATCACATTGGTACCTGTCTGTCAGCAGCTGTCCTAGAAAAGTGACACTTTAAAACAAAAAAGGGAGGCAGGTCAAAGATAAAGGTGCAGCAAAGAGATGTTCGTTGTTTTCCAGAGACTTATTGTGGAGAGAAAAATAAATAAATAAAGGTACTGCCAGCAATTGCAGGATAAATGCTGGAGAGACACCAAATGAGTGACAGATAGGAAAATTAATGCTGTGTACTGAGAAGAAAACTTGGGTTTTTGATCATCAGAGTGAGCTGCTGCTCTGAGCCCACAAGGATGTCCTCAAACCTCAGCTAAAGGGTCGTGCACCAGCTCCACGTAGCTGCTGGAGTCACTAGATGGCAGAATCTTCTAATTAGTTCAGTGTCGTTTATGCTATTTAATCACCTCTGGAAGCAAACCTGGTTCTCAGAGAGCAGTGCAGAAAATTACGCAGCAAACCACAAATATTTGCTACTCAGTCCACTCGCAACTTTTTAGCACTTTGTAGTTCTTCCCAGGTATTCCTTCAAAATATTTGACGTGAATGACTTTTAAGCAAGCACATGGAGCTACACTGGTAACAGGTTCACATTTTCAAATGACTCAGAGGGGTTCAGAAGTCAAATTTTTCACATTTTCAAATGACTCAGAGAGGTTCAGAAGTCAAATTTGAAGTATTTATAGGAATCTTTCTCCAATGCACAATGACATTTGGTGGTGTTTCACCCAGCAGCTGACCATGCTCAAAAATTCCTGAGGTGACCATAACGGAACTTACCAAAAACCTGAAATCCCTAACAAAAACACGTTTGTTTCTAATGGATTCATGTTTTTGTGGTACTGTGAAAGTCAAAACAGATCCATCTGTCCACGTGGGTAGGAATTAGGCAGAGCTCCCCTCAGCTCTACAGGTAGTGATATCAACTGAGTTTCACAAAATCCCAGAATGGGTTTGGGTTGGAAGGGATTGAGTTTGGCTTTAAACCCATCCATTCCCACCCCTGCCATGGGCAGGGACACCTCCCACTGTCCCAGATTGCTCCAAACCCTGCCCAGCCTGGCCTTGGGCACTTCCAGGGATCCAGGGGCAGCCACAGCTTCTCTGGGCACCCTGTGCCAGGTCCTCCCCACCCTCCCAGGGAACAATTCGTTCCCAAAATCCCATCTAACCCTGCTCATTGGCATTTTGGAGCCAAGGAGTAACTGGGTAACTACTGCTACTCCAGGTTGTAAAGTCTTCTGTGCTGTAAGGGATGTGCCAGAATCACACAGTGTCGCTGTTCTCTCCGGGAACGCGGGATGAAGGTCAGGAACACGCTCAGGTTCAGAAATCCAACTCCACTTTATTCAAAATCCCGTGGTTTTATAACACACGGACTCAAGTATCATATTATTGGTTAAGAACATTAACAACCTCTTAAAACTACTGGTTAATCAAGAATAACAACAAAAGTCCAACCTCTTTATGGAAGTGCGCAGCTGCACAGATGTTTACATTATGTTCACATTCCTGTGTTCCACAGATCTCAAAACAATGTCACAGAACCGTGAGAGAAACTTTCTCTCTGTCCCAAACTGCAGTTAATATGCGTGAGTTTTTCTGCTCAGGCCTTTAACAGTATCCACAACACAGCCCAACTCCAGAGGGGAAGAAACTTAAACGCCAAATTTTCCCAGTGCCAGAGCAGACATCCAGTTGGCTGAGCGGATGTTTATCCTACTCCTTCCGATTTGGCCATGGAAAAAATAGTGAAGTTACAAATTGTGTAGATTGCATCACATATTTACATTCAAAAGACCCTGCTATGGTAAGGAACCAAATAAAAGCAAAAGCACAGGATGTGCACTGAGCCAGGAGGCAGAGTGGTGACACCAAGGAATATAACTTTGACAAGTACGGAGAGACAAGGGAAGAAAAAGCAATGGAGTGAAGAAACCCTACGTGATCGCTGCAGAATCCTCAGTGGCACAGACAAGGGCTGCCTAACGCAGCAGAAAGTCTACGGACTTCATTTATTCATTTTTAATAAATGATTCAGCAGTGTTTACAATGCAACAAGCATTTTGAGCTGGCAGCTGCAATATTTATCAAGGTGCTGTGAAACGTCACTGAGAAGCCTCACGTGGCTTTTGCATCTCATCTACTTGTGACCTTCCTGAGCAGCTGACTGACAATTAATTGGAGAGCAGTTAACATGGCTGAAATAATGGGATTTGCCAACAATTATGGATAATAAAAATTCCTTACAATTTTTTGCTAATTGTGCTGGATTGTCGCTGTTGAATGCAGACAAGCTGGAGATGAAATTTGGGACTCCACAGACCAGCTTTGTCCACTCCACAATTTATTGCTACATAAGTGGGAGATTCTTTCCTCCTACTTTCCCCTCTGTGTCAGCAACAATCTGCACAATCAGTACAACTTGCTGGACTGGTAAAATAATAAAACCTGACCTGGCAAAATTAAATCATTTGGTTATCAAACTGAATCAGCTCCAAGCAAAAGGTCAGAGAGGGAAGTGGCAGCCAAGGGATGAAGGTGAAAGGACTGTCCATTCCAGAGGGGGAATGTGCTGGATTAGCACAAGTGGATTTTCACTGGAATGTCTATTTTATGTAAGTCAGAGCAGGAGACCCCAGACTCTGATTATGCATGAACTTGTGAATCTGCGGTCCCTGAACTCCTAAGTAGGACACTACTTCTGCAGACTTTCTGGGAGACTCAGCTGACAAAAAAAAAATCAGTATTTTGATATTTGCACAGGTTTTGTAACACTCCTCGAAAATTTGCATCATACTGTTATTTTTCTGCTTTAATTCTCTTCTTGAAACACATCAGGAATTCCAGAGTGCAGTGTTACCACATCCGAGGAGAATTAAATGTGATGTGAGAGGATTTAGTGGCAGGGGACACAGCCGTGCTGCTCAGCACCTCCTTTGCCTTCATCCAGGAGCAGAAAGGTCTCTCAGATCCCTGGGTTTGGTGAAGGAGTCCAGGGGGAAGATTTAGCAGCAATAGATGGGCACAGGATTGGGTTTGCTTGAGACATCTTGACCTGTGGAAGTCAGTGGGGTCCACTGGACTGAATCCGGGGTCAGTGGGAAACCTGGAAGTTCTCCTTCCAATACCATTCATTGTCACCTTGGATAGGCTGGGAAGATCAGGGGAGGTTTTTCATCAAAGGAGAGAAGGGAAGGGTTGGAGTCACCTTTAAAATGGGTCAGAAGGACATTCAGGGAGCTGGGAGAGGGTCAGCCTCACCTTGGTCCCTGGGAAATCAAGGAGCAAATCCTCACGGCAACGTTTCTGGACACAAGGCAGAGAAGGTGACTGGAAGCAGCCAGCACGGACTTAACAAGTTTGCCGAAGATAAATCAGGCCTGATCAAACTGGTTGCTTTGTAGGATAAGAAGGTTTGGTCTGAGGAGCGAGGAAGATCAGTGGGAAGTTGGAGCACTGTGGTGTGCTGAGAGAAGCAAGAGCTCAGGCCAGCTTTAAACAACTTAATATTTGATGATTTACAGCACATTTAGTTTGACTGGTTAGTTCTTATGCTTATTAATTACCAATACCTGGAGTTATTAATGAACATCACTGTGCATAGAAAGCTCTTTAACCCTTTAACAACCCCAGCATCACGGGGGTGGGTGGGCAGCACAGATCCCAGCAGTCCTGGTTGGAGCCAGCGCTGGAGGTCAAGGTGATGAGGCTTGAGAGCTCCTGGATGGAGGAGTCAGAATTGCAACAGGCTGCTGGATTCTACTCCCTCGCTCCCTGATCTTTTTATGTCATTTATGCTTTTATCCCTCCTCAAGCGGTGCATTGACTGCTCCTTTCACTGCTCATTTTATATTTGCTCTTGGCAGCTCGGTCTCTTGGGTACTGGGGGGAATGTTGTGCCTCTTTGCTTATCTTGCTCTTTATCGCATAGCTGCTTGTTCTCCAGCTGCCCCTCGGGTGCACCTGCACACACCTTTGCTCCTCTGGTTGTTCCACTGCTCACACAAGTATTTAAAATATTCCCACATTTTGTCTGGCTCTGCCATAACATTTACAAAGTGCTGCTACACTGTAATAAATTAGGATGCTAATATTTGGCTCCAAGGCAAAGTAGTATTAATTATATCCTGATTGATGAACTTCTAATTTATGCATGGCTGCTGCTGTTACTCTGTGCAATGCCGTGTTTGAAAATTATTGTGTAGAAGCCCATCAGTGCAGAACGATTCCACCTTGTTCTAGAAAGAGAGAAGATTATTCCCAAAATGTTCTGAGACAAATACCAAACAGGGCGTGGTCAGATCCCTGTGTTTTGGCCAATGCCGTGAACTACAGATGATGGATCTGGAAACTTTGGCTCTGGACCACAGCAGCAGCCAGATAGTCATAATTCAGTTATAATTTTAGCTATAATTTAGATAATTTCATTATAACACCTGCCCACGATGTGGAGGGGTCCCTGCCCATGGTGGGAGTTTGGAACCAGAAGATCTTTCAGTTCTTTTCTAACCCAAACTAATCATTCCGTGATTTCATTGGGAAACTCAAGTTGCATCGATATAGATAATTGGATAATATGGCAGAATGTTATAGGTATTGAACGATATCAGGTTCTGGGCAATAGAATACTCCAGCCCTGCTACTTTTATTGACTGAAATGTTGCCAAGTCTCATTATTTTATCACCAGTTTTCAGATCTGTTTTTTTATCCTTAAGTCACTAACTACTTCCTTAGATGATTGTGTGGGAGGTTCCTTTCTTTTAAAATTAAAAATAAGAATGTCCAACACTCACTGCTATAAAAACCCATCTAGAAGGAGATAAAAGGGCTTCCATACCTCCCTAAATATTTTTTGGGTTCCTCAGGTTCCTGGAAGTGGCCATGGAGGTGTGGTGGATGCCCATGTGTCATCCTTCATCCTGGCAGTTGCTCTTGGAACCCCAACATGAGAATTATTTCTCTTGTGGATTAGCCCATCATTAGCCCTGTCACCCCAGGCCCTGGCAAAAAGTTTCTCTCCATCTTTCTCCTGGGCTGAGTAAAAATGACCATGAATATTATTCTAAAACAACGTTATTTGAACAATCTATAAATATTTCACTCCTTCAAAGGCTTCTTCATTAATTTCAGATTGAATTGGCAGAAGGTGACTTTGGAGGGGGCTTGGGGCAACCTGGTTTAGTAGAAGGTTTCCCTGCCCGAGGCAGGGGTGGAATGAGAGGAGTTTTAAGGTGCCTTCCAGCCCAAACCATTCTGGGGTTCTCTGATTCTACGTTTTTATATATATAGATACATTTAAAAATGGAGATTTCCAGGTAAGATCTGCAGACAGAGAAAGCTTTCATTTTCTTCTTATAACGCAGACAAAGGGATGAGATAAAAACTTTTCCCATCTTCAGAGGAAAATAAAATATCTCTTCTTCCTTTCATGGCTTTTTGGTACTCATTTTAAAAGCATTCATGGGAAATAAGGGAAGAGGTGAAAGATTACTAAATGTATATCCATTTTATTGTAACTCGTGAAATACATTATTTCTTGCCGAATTGTGGAATAACAGGCAATCAGATGAAGGAAAAAAGGGAAAAAAAAAAGGGTGGGGGGGTCGGGGATGGAAACCAGCAAGGAAAAGACAGTCTGTTTTAAAATACTGGGATAAGATAGATTGGAGAGCCCCCAGTTATAAAGAGAACGAAGACTTGGCAGAGCCGTTCCAGTCCTCTTTCCACATTTGCAGAAAAAGCGTTTCTGTGTCCCCAAAGCCGGGAGGGAGGGGGCTCAGCAGGGTGATGGAGGAGCCCTAAAGCAGCAGGAAATTGGAGCTGCCCAGGCCCCAGGGCGGCGCACACGCAGCCAGTTCGCTCCAATTTGGCAATTTCTCCCGTGCCCAAGCATGCGGAATTTAGGGATATAGAAATATGCTCTTTTCCATAAACAGGAAAGGCGTTAACAAACCCAGCAACTGCAAGAGCAGCACTCACCTGCCCTGCTTCTCCTAAAAACAGGGGGAAATGTGCCTGGGAGAGCCCTTGGAGCCCTCTGTGCTCAGAAAGGTCTCTGCTGTGAATGGAGGCTGTGCAGATATCCCACGTAAATACCTGTCCAGGTGAGCTGTTCTCTGTATCCCAGTGCAGCAGGGAGGGCAGAGGGAGCCACTGCTGCGCTGGGGAAGGGTTGTTCCAGCCACAGCACCCAGAAAAACCCCATCCTGTGGGGGGCTGGGAGGAAGAACATTAAATATGCAGTAGCGGTGCTGGCAGTGATGCTCTGAGAGAATTGGGAGCACGGACTTTGCTGCTGTGACAGATGATTGCCTTGCTCTTTCAGGGAAAATAACAAAATATTTTGTCAGATCAGGTTCACAGAAACATATTGGTGACTGCACACAAAGCCGTGGGATCTGGTTTAATAAACACTGAGGCTCTAATTGGCAGTTCTCACGTACACTCAGCACCAGTGCCTGCTGGAGGGCTCAAACACAGCTCAGGAATTGTTATTCCAGGCCCTGGGCTGTGCTTGGCCACCAAGGAGGAGACTTCAATGTCATCACACACCTGGGAGTGAATATTTGGGGAACTAATCTCAAGCATTGTGAGTGGACAAGTCGAGGCATGAGTTGGATATCAAGCTGTCCTAAAATGTAATTTGCCTATTCCTCTTTCGAGATCCCTTTTGCTGAAGAACGTTAACTTGGAGGACCTTCTGTTCCTAATCCCCATCCCTGGCACCTCCCCATCCCTGGAAGTGTCGCAGGCCAGGCTGGATGGGGCTTGGAGCTGCCTGGGACAGTGGGAGATGGCACAGCAGGGGGTGGCACAGGGTGGGCTTTGAGGTCCCTTCCCACCCAAACCCTTCTGGGGTTCCGTGATTCCACGATAATGCCACCATTTTTATGCTCAGTGATGTAGGTGCCAAGAATTATTTCTTGAAAGACTTGCAACGGAAATATTTTCCTTCATCCGAGTCTAAACCTTCAGAAGGAAAAATAGAGGCAAGCATTAACACATGGCAATTCTCCCATTTTCGCACTGCAGCACAGTCAGGTGCAGTGTCACCAGAGTCACCAGAGGAGTGTGGTTTCTGTTAAACAGGATCATTACAAATCGGTATTTTATTCTTTTATTTCTGAAGAACTGTCAGAAAGTCTGGACAAACTTCGGATTTAAGAGGAAGAGGTTAATTAAGTAGATATTTAATAGTCTTGTGACATGAAGGAGATATGTCTCACCTAACTGTTAAAATAATATCTCATGCATTTTTACATGAGAAGTGAAAGGTCCTAACAGATTTTTCTGGGAATTGCTGTCACCTGCGGGTCATTAATCACCTTTATAAAGAAGCACTCCAGATAAGTGTTTGGATGAAGTTGAACAAGTCCATTTAGGAAGCGCATTGACAGTATCTGTTAAAAATGTCCTCAGCTCCCAAGACTGGTGATATCTGCAGTGCCAAACCAGGTTCTATTTAACCCTGGGAGCTGAAAGGGCCTTTCTCAGATGGGAATCCACCATGCCAAAAAACCACAGGAACCTGGAGTGTGAGAAGGATGAAATTCTTCATGCTGAGATGAAATATTAAATATAAAATTTGAAATATAAGACTACAGTATTAGCTTAGGGAGAGAAGACAATCTTCCTTTTTCTTTTTTCTTTTTTCTTTTTCTTTTTCTTTTTCTTTTTCTTTTTCTTTTTCTTTTTCTTTTTCTTTTTCATTTTCTTTTTCTTTTTCTTTTACTTTTTCTTTTTCTTTTTCTTCTTCCCCTTCCCCTCCCCTTCCTCTTCACATTCAAACCTTGATCATTAATTTCATCAACAATTATTAAGTAATTTTTATCCATTCACTCAAATAAATATGCGCTTATGTGTAAAATAGAGACAGAAGTCTGCATCCATATGTACATGTTAAAATATTTTTATGTTTGTGAGTATCTGTAACCTTTAAACATAAATATATAGGGAAAGAGATGTTCTGGGAGGTCCTTGAAGTCCTTCTGAGCTCTGGAAGTGTCAGTCCCAGGGAATTTTGGGAGCACCTGCGGCACTGCCATGGCCACTAGCAGGGACCAGGCTCCTTTGGGGTCATTGTCTTCCTCTGTTTAATTTTCAAGTTATTAAACACTGTGGTTATTTTTCTCTCTCTTCAGCTCTACATTTGTGCCTGCAGCCAACAATAAAAGTCAGAAAAAATTCAGCAAAAGAGATGTTTAACTAACTCCTTTAGTCCTCTTTCCAACGAGAAATTAATTGGGCAGGCACTTCTTTAAAGAGCAAGATCAAAGATGCTGAGTGCTGCAGTCGTGAAATCCACTCAATAACACAATTGATAAAGAGCCAAGATGTTTCTTGCCATACCAATCACACACTCACACCTCCCAAACCAACCCATCCAAAGAGACAAACAGGAAAAACCAAAAACAAATACACACGGGTCAAAAAACAAAACAAAACAAAACAAAAAAACCCAAACAAACGAAAACCAAAAAACAAACTAACAAAAACCCCCCCCAAAAAACCCCAAAACCAAAACCAAAACCAAACAACCCCCCCAAAGAAAAACCCTCAAAACCACAACCAAAATCACAACCAAAACCAAACACCCCCCCCCAAAAAAAAACCCAACCAAACAAAAAAAAAAACCCAAAAAAACCACCTAATCCAGAATGTAGAGATACAAAATATTGCAAAGGGGTTCATCTGATAGGAATCTTTCTAAAAACAAATGAAACCATCCATGTCAAAATGTGAACTGCTCAAAAATAATAATAAAATATCAAGGAAGGAAAAACAGGAAAGGTTTTCAGGTACGAACTCATTCAGATGTCCATAGTAATTGCATGGGTATGGAAAAATGTAAGGATACCCCATCCTAAGTGGGAAGAAAATGAGCCCAAAAATGTTGAAAATATGAGGATACGGTGCTGATAGAACAATACAGGAAATATAAAAAATTTAAAAGGGATAAAGAGGAATAGTTGATTCGATCTGAGGGGGGCAGTTCCTTGTTCTCCAAAACTCAAATCTATATTTTATGTCCATTTGGCCCCAAACAAATCCTTTATTTATAATATTAGAACTGCCTTGCATTTGCTTCGAGATGGAGACACATAGCCTTTTTGTGCCTCTGTCTCAAATGAAAAGCAGGGGTTAAAGCCATGGCATCTATGAAAAATAAAGTCAGTCAAATTTAATCATTGAAACTATGGAAAAAAAGAAGTATTTTCAAAATTTTTTTCAGTGCTTAGCCAAAAAATCATCAATAATATGCTAAGAGTACCTGGTTCTGGGTAAAAGTATATTTGAAACTATAATTTGGTTAAAATTACAATAAGATTAATATAAACAGTGAAGTTCTTTACCCTGTGTTTTACTGGTTATACATCATGAATTTCCTGATTAATACAGTTTTCCTCAAATTATTTTTTTTCCTAGGAAAAAAATCCCACTTTGGCAATTTCTTGTTTCGCTTCCAAATGTGAATAGTATCATTTGCTCCACAGTGTGGATTGGAAACCTTGTCTGGCAGTGTATTACTAAATCAAAGCTGATTCATAATTAAAACAAGTATTAACAACTGCTGCCACATAACTCAGCCTATTACATTCCTACCCAGAAAGAAAATAAAAGTCATGTCATGCATTGTTTATTCTTGAAAGGGAAAAATTTATTACACTCACAGTCTTCCCTTGTAATAGCTTTTAGAGCAAATAACTTTATTTTCATCACATTTTTGTAGTGGAAACTGAAGTTCCATATGCATTTTCGGTGACAGCAATATAAAACATCCTGAGGCATTTTTCCAGTCCTGTTTTGTGGTGCAGTTCTGTTGGGGTTTGAATGCATGGGCCAGGTTTTGCCCAGTTTAGAATCAATGTAAAGAGGATAAATAAAGTAACAAGATTCTATTTAAAAAAAAAAAAAAAATGGTTTTGGCTTAAACAACTATCCTTGCTTGTAATTTGAGAGCTAAAATAGTCAGAAAATAATGCTTTTAATTATCACATCTGAGATTTGTACCATTAACTGGCGAGTGGGGCATTTTTTTGTATTACATCAATTATACAAATACATCACATTAAAAAGAAATGCTTACAGTCCCCTCCAAAACATTTGGATACTTTTTATTTTGTAACCGATTAGGGTATTTAATCTTGATTATTTACCTTTTAATTTTAAAATACATTTTAAATGAATGGTCTATGAATAGCTTTTCAGGTCTGTGGTTCCCAGTTTTTGATTATGTTTCTGGGAGCATGAAGAAATCATGGAATCACAGAATATCCTGAGCTAGAAGGAACCCACAGAGATCATGAAGTTCAACTTCTGGTCCTGCCTGGGACACTCCAACAACCCCACCCTGTGCAGAAGAATTATCTCAATTTTGCATAGAATTAATTTCTGTATAAAGCAATCCATTTAAAATCCCAAGATGAGGAATCTGCTGACAAGGGGTGAGGAAAAATTGTCCATTTCTGGATGGAATCTCTACTGAACTGTAGGTACATTAATCCCTGCCAAAGCACAAGCTTTTGTACCCCTGGTCATTTTGAACCTCTCATTTGAAGAATCAAGCTTTGTTTCTTATAATTTTATAGCTGAGTTAGGTTTATAAAATAATATTTTATATATATTTAATAATTTTTTAATATAGTTAATATTTATCATATTTACCATCCTTCTCTCTGTTTAAAATATAAATATTTCCTGAAATATCTCTGTACAAGCTCCTAAAGGCAGTTCTGGTGTTGCTGGTCAGAAATACGACTATAAAATACAGAGTGACCACTCGGGTACAGAATGAGAACTTAAAAACTCTCAGCCTAAACGATGGGAGATGGAATGTGCTTTTTCCCTGAGTTAAATCATCATCAGCTTCTACCTGGATAAACAGGAGCCACGTTAAAGAGAACAGCACTTACAAGAACATCTTATGCTTCAGCTTAGTGAAAACCATCCCAACCTTGACTAATGGGCTTTATCCTCTCATAAAGCACTCTCCTCAAATTAAAAAGAGAGGGGGGAAAAGAGTCAGCACAGCAATTTCTCAGAGTCAGAAAATCTCTAACTGGAAATTCTTATACTGATGTTCTCCCCTCTTTGAAATCATAGGAAAATACGTGCAGGAGGGGCTGGATTTGAAACGGGTTGGATGAAAGCTCTCTTGAATCCAGGAAAATGCAAAGAGCCAAACAAATCAGGATTAGAGGAGGGGTAAAATCCATGTGTGGCAGAATGTGGGTATTGCTGAAGGAGTAGGAGGCTATAAAGGCATGAAAAAAACCCATAATTATGTTTCTTCTAGACACCAGCTTTAGAGGATTTAGGTCTTTCCATTCTAATGGCATCACAGCAGCTCCATGGAGCTGGTACGAATGGAAAAGTGGGAGGGAAAGCACTGGTTAAATGGCAAGAAAACCCAAATAAAATTTGTGTACAAAGACTTTGGTGGGACACTATCGATCACTGTCCATTGGCCTTTCTTCACAATTTGGACGACTCTTCCCCCTTTGGATGACTCTTTTGGACGACTGTAAACGACGGTTATTTACACACCATCAACTGAATTACGTTACTCCATCAAGTTCCTGAAATAAGAACTTGCTACCTTCCTTCTTTCCTGAGTTCCACATTCCCGCTCACTTTCTGTCTTTGCCACTCTGCCCCAGTAACTCCAGCAGTGATTTCTGTGTGATCAGCAGGCTGAGGTTTGTCCTGTGAGCTGCCAGGACTCACCAAATGTGCTGCTGTGGGAGAATAACCCACAGCCTCTGTCCTGGCCATTCCTCTTGGGAATGCAGCTCCATCTCGCCAGGAATGATGGGAACAGAATTTCCAGGGAAGCTACAGCAGATAACTGAGATGGTTCCGTATCTGAATTTCCTTCAGTCACATTAAACACAAACAAGATTTTCTGTCTTTGAAAAAAACAGAATCCAAACCCCGGGTTTCAGACCCCAAGCAAGTGTTGTGGGTTTTTTTTTTTGTTTGTTTGTCTGTTTGTGATTTTTTTTAGTTCATTTTTTTGGTTTTTGGCATTTGGGTTGGTTGTTGTTGTTGCTGTTGTTGTTGTTGTTGTTGTTTTAATTTGAAGCAAAACGGTCCACACACTCTTCGTTGTTGAAAAACCAACATCATTCCATTGATTGAAGGTGCTTAAAGCAAAAACATCACACCTGGTAAATCTCGTGACAGATTCGTGGCGCAAGAAATGTGGTCCTTAAAGAATCTGGGATGAATTGAAGATTTAGTAAATGTTATTTCACCCAACACTGAAGGTAAACTCCCAGTCTCTCACATTCACCTTTACTGATAACTCAGCTCTTTCTGGAGGATAAAGCATGACTGAAGCTTTTGGAATTAAGACACATTTTCTGATTATATTCACACCAAAAATACGGCATTATTTTTCTCTGTCTAATATTATATAAAAATATTGTACTCCACGTAGCCACTGATGGGGCTTTTTCCTCAACTGACACAGAATGGGAATTAATAACATTTTCAGATATCTATTAGTAGAGGGAAATTAAGAAGCCCCTAAGCAAGCATAGCTTAATAGAATTAAAAGGGCAATTTTTCAGATTTTTGCCATGATGAAGACTGAGACATTTGTGTCAACAGCAGCACAAAATAATTCTGTAAACATCCTAAAGAATCACTTCCCAACTTCTTTTTAAGGAGTAATTTTGCACAGGGGAGTTTAAGAAACTAAAGGGAGACTGTAGAAGCCATGACTCTGCCTTTCCAAATTCATTTTAGTTGCCCTAAAGACAATGGGAAACAGAGCTTTTTCTTCCTGGTGTCTCTGGCACTTGGAGTCAGGAGAACCATGAAATGAAGCAGATCTGAGCTCAGATTTTGTTTGTTTCTGGTTCTGTTTTAGTCTTACCAGAACACAATTAATGATGATTAGGAAAAAAAAAAAAAAAAGTAGTTTTCTCCAAAATATCACTTTCCACCTGGTTTATGGCTTTTTTATTGAATAAAAAAAATCTTGATTTATATTAGATGATGAGAATTTTATAAGTTTTTCTTGGCATAATACATGTAAAGGAAACAAAAGGTAACAGTCATGTGAAGAAGAAAAAAGGAGATCTTGCCAGCTGCAGGATGCTGCCTTTTCCCCTTTTTTCCCTAGTAAGTTAGGAATAAAACCCTTCTGGGGTTGGGAGGACAGTATTTCCTTCTACCCAGCCTCTGGCCACATCCCCACCATGGCTCCGCCCAAGGCAAGGCCACTGATGTGCTGGGGAGGTTTCTCCTTAAAATTCTGTCTCAAATTGTTAAAGTAAAGTTATTTTGAGAAAAGATGTTTGCAGTAATCCCTGACAAATTTATCTTTGTCCTTTTTTTTTTTTTTTTTAAACCTTAATTCAATGCAAATAATTCAATTTGCATAATTCAGGTACAGTGTGGACAAGCTGATGATTGTTGGACATCAAATGATTTATTGATTTAATAATTGTTCCTTAGGTCTTCAGAGTTCTTCTTTGTCAGGTTTTCCACATCCTGTGAATCACCTGTTTCATAAAGAATGTGGAGTACACTTCATCCCTAATTGTAGACTTCATACAGAAAATTAAACAAATTCATAACTCAAGGCTGTCCCAAATAAACAGTTACGCAAAGGAATCATATCCTCAGGGTAGCTTAAGGGAGACTTTCTTGAGAAAATCTGTAGCAGTAAAAAAGTGTGGAGTAAAAATTTGTCTTAAATTCCTTAAGAGCAAAATGATGACAAAAAGAGACTGAAGTAGCTGTGATTTTACAAAGATTTCTCATTCAAAGACATCAAACCAAATTTAATGAAAAACTTCTGAATTAAGAGCTTGAATGCTGAAGCTGGCTGGTTTAACTCTTCTGTCCCAATCTCCAGCAGATCCCGGAGGAACTTGGCATCCACAATCATGGATACAAAATGAAGGGGAAAAGAATTAGGAAGGGTGGGGAGGCCCTGGCACAGGACACCCAGAGAAGCTGTGGCTGCCCCTGGAGCCTTGGAAGTGTCCAGGGCCAGGTTGGACACTGGGGCTTGGAGCACCCTGGGGCAGTGGGAGGTGTCCCTGCCCATGGCAGGGGGTGGCACTGGATGGGCTTTCCGGTCCCTTCCAACCCAAACCAGTCTGGGATTCCATGATTCCATCCTTGCTTTAAAACGCAGCATGGTGCCAACTCAACCAGATGAAAGCTGCAGGAATCGACTCATGGTGCTGTTATTATAAAATAAGCAAAAGCACAAGGGCGCACATCATTTATCATCCATTATTAACACAGAGATCCACTTACAGTAATTAATTTATCTAAGAAAGCACCATCAGAACCATTTAGCACAAGGTCTCAGAGGAAATCCTCGTGCTTTTGTTAATGTGTGCAGAGACACTCAAAACATCATCTTGCCACACAGCAGGTCAGTCCTCAGCACCAATTTGCCATTCTCAAGTAAATTAACTTTTTAAAGAATTTTGATGTCCTCCTTTCTTCATATTAGCAGATCTGCCCTCTCCAAAGGCCACCAGTTGTCCTTTCATCCTCCCCTGCCCTTGATACTGGACCAGTAAAAGCTGAGTGGGGATCTGTCTGAATTTATCTTTTCTCATTATGTTGGCAGTGACCTTCCTCTGATGGGGAAATAAGCACTGGGAGTGATCCAGGGACACAAAGAGTCCAGGGAGATGAAAAAGAAACACATGGAAAGTAATGGATTGTAGGTGTGAGAAATGAGCAGAGAGACCAGCTCTCAAAGTGACTCAGCTTTATTCGGGAAGGACAATCTGGGAATGGGCGGCTCGTGCTCACAGCACCGCAGTCTCTCCAGGCCGCGCAGAGGAGGGGGGGCGCTGTCCCGGCGATTGGATCCTCAGAGAGGGATCTTCTCTGGCAATTGGATCCTTGGAGCGGGGTCGCAGCAGCGGCACTGTCCCGGCGGTCGGATCCTCAGAGCAGGGTCTTCTTCCTCATGGGAGTGCCCGTTGAAGACCAAGATTGAGGGCTCTGTCCTGCTCTTTTATAGGGTCCAAGGCGAGCCCCGATTGATGGGTTCTTCAATCTGTCGTGCGATTGACCAGTTTCAAATTTCAGCTCGTGATTGGCTCGAGCGTCTAGGGGTGTGTCTAAGTTTCAATAAAACCACTTTGTGGAAAGTTCTAGGGTTCCCTGAGCCAGCGCCATCTTAGGGGGGGACAATAGGGATTAACTCAACAGGGAAGAATGCTGAGGGGGTTCCCAAACTTGGAAACATTTTAAATACAACAGTGACTTACAAACTATTAAACAGTAGCACTCAAACAACCTTAACTTGAACGGCTTTAACACTGTCATACCTATATATTTATCACAGTAGGGACACCTGAGTGAGAGATAAATGGCATCCTGAGGGAGCAAAAGGAGCTCCTGGTCCCCAGCCTGCCCTGCCGCCATCGGCCACTCGGGATTATGCAGAACTGGAGTTGAAGGGGATAAATTAAACATCTCTAAAGCAGTGGGGAGTGCCAGAGCCCAGAAATGGCACACCTTGGGCATCATCTATTTCACACTAAAATCCTAAAATGCAAAAGGAATCTTCAGGTTTGCATTTATCAGCTTCAACTCTTCTAATGTGCTTCACTGAATTATTCCTTCATTAACAGGATGAAGAACGTTGGATAAGGACAGCTAATTCTCATTTCTAAATGTCCAGAAGGGACACTGGTTACTGCCCTGTCCCACAGGGGCATAATACACATTTTTTTGTCTTAAATTAGTTTTGTGATAACAGGAAAACACCACCAGGATCAATCTTACACAGCAAATTGAAATAACGACACTGGGAAAATAAAATCCATAAATTAAGAAGAAGAGAAAAGATGCTGAGTTACAGATTAGGAGCAAATTTTGTAGGCTCTGGTTGAGTTTCCATTCAGCCCATTCAGGCTTCTGTAAAAGATGTTATCTTAATAGCTATGGATCACTTTCTACGTGACAGATGCATTTTCAAAATCTATTAAACCTTCTCTCCACTAACAAACATTTTTTTGCCTAAAGGAAAAGGGAAATGAGCAAAATGCAGCATTTTCTGTACTAATACAAAATTATGCTTTAATGAGAAAATGTTATCCTAATAACCATCTATGAAATGAGGTAATATACTTTTGGGTTTCAGTTTCATTAAGGCTTTGATGATTGAATTAAATAAAAATAATTAATATAATGTCAACACATTTCTATTTATTAGTTGAAATGTGTGCAGCATCAGCAGCAATGAAATATTTTTAAGACAGAGAAAAAAATAATGAAATATAAACCACTCTCCCATGAAATCCCTAAAATTTTAGTTAACTTGTAATTACCTCTAAAAACACTCATATTGAGTATAATTTTGAATTACTCTGCATCACATGCTTTGATGACAATTTTGATTCTCTGTGAGGGAGTGCAACTTAAGGTTTTTCCTTCCTCTTTTGGACATCAAGTATCCACAAGTCCTAAATTTTCCACCAGATAAAACATTCCTAAAGAATTATGTGTATCTCAAAATATTCCAGCTAAAGACAGAGGAAAAAAAAAAAGCCATGAATTCCTTGTCAGGGTAAGATCTTATTTGGCAGTCCTCTATTAAAAAATAAATTTAAAACACCTGTGATTTTAGGAAGAAAATTGATGGGGTTGGGCTCTGGAGTAGTAGGAGGTGTCCCTGCCCATGGCAGAGGTGGGAATGAGATGGGATTTAAGGTCCCTTGCAACCCAAACTATCCTGGGACATTGGGGTTTTATTACTCTAAAATAATTTTACTCCAATTAAAGCAAAAAAAATCGTCTTCTTGGATGTTTTTATTATTAAATATTATACCTTAAATATGCTGCATCGAGCGCATTTGAAGGTGAGAAAGTTGTGTATGCAGCTGTCTGCAAAAAAACGGAATAAACTCAGACAGAGGTGAATGTGTATTTCCTTTAAGCAGCAGCGTTTTGAAGGCTCTTGTTTTACAACCTGCTGTAATATGGGATTTTCAGACAGGTAGGAGAAAATCTGTGAATGATTTAAAATCTAAATCTGTGAATGAACTAAAATCTAAATCTGTCTATGAACTAAAATACTGTTGGGCCTGCTGATTGTGTTTTCGGGCTGCAAATTTAGGCTGCAAGTTTGAAATTAATGACATTAGAAGTCCGCCCATGTCAAAAAGTTGGTATAAATGGTATCACTCTGGTGGCCTCCCAGAAAAGGTAATTTTATTGGATATTCCCCTAAATTTGTGGGAAGAGTTCCCAGAGAGTACAACCCTCAGGTTCTAATCTCCAGAGAAAGTTAAACATGTGAATTTCCTGTTTCTCTTGGGTGCTATTTTTACCCATCTGGGTGTTGGTTACCCAAATAATGTTGAATTGTGTCCTTTAAGCAGGTCTGCCCCAATTCTCTTCTTCCAGTTTCTCTGATAAACACTGAAGATTTATTATTAAATAAAAAAAAATAATTAATTGCAATAAATTAATAAGTTGCTACTGGACATTCAGCAAATCCAGAAGCAGAGCGAGAAAGTGGCCGTTAAAGCCACATAACAATTTTAGTTGCATTTGTAAAATTAGGAAGTGTTGGGTTTAACTGTGCTTTTGTTGCCAGACTTTGTAAAAGGTCCTGTTTGCTTGGTAATGTTTTAATTTGACAGCGGTTACCAGTTAATAGATAGCAGCTACTTCTTGCGAAGAAAATCTACAGAGTTTTTCAGTCTATTGTGTTACTAAAATAGGTCTTCAAATGCCTGAAGTGCCATGGTAAGCAAGCATGAAACGCTTAATAAAAGCAAAATCTCTGGTAAAAACCAGAAAGTGAACTGATGACTTAACTCTAAAAATTCATTTGAGTATTGAATATATAATTCTGGAGTTAAATATTTATTTATAGTGCAGGAAACAACACAATTACTTTGTCAAATACTTTGCAGATGGAAAATTACTTCCCATTCTTATCAAAACCAAGAAGTATTTCGGTGTGCAGCCCATAAGAGGGTGAAGGAAATGATTCTTCTCTGATCTGAACCTGCTGAGAAAGACAATGTCCTTTAATTCCTCTGCCACAAAATCCCCTCTCTCTAGACGATGCTTGTAAACCCTGGAGATTATCCACATGAAATGACTGAGCAGCCACAAACAGGTTTGAAATCTTTAAATCTGTGTCAAACCCTGTTCTTCGGAGGATTTCAGGACTGGTATTTTTCCCAGCTCTTCTGAGGAATCTTCCTGACACTCTCTCTTCTGGTCTCAACTGCCTTTTTTTCCCTGCCTCTTATAAAAAAAACCCAGAGGGACTTTGTCTAGTTTTTCAGAAACCGCTGGAGATCAGAAATATCAAATCCTCTGGGGCACAAAACAGAACAAATTATGACAACAGTTTTAAGAGAGTATCTTTGGTCCAGGTTGCAGAATTTTATCCCAGGATAAAGAGGCTACAAGGGTCAAGCCCTTAAATTTGCTAAAATTCGTCAAATTTAGTGGTTATTTTCAAACACTGCTTCTGTGTCTGATGCGTCACCTCTTCCACATCCACATTTCAGTTACCCAGCAACAAGGCTGGTCTGTTAACGGAGCACAAAACCTAATTCTGCAACTGTTAACCAGGCTGAGATGCAGATGTATCTTCCTTGAATCTCCGTCCTCCTACCAAGCTACAACATTCCTGTGTATCCTCCTGTCCTTGTGTCCTGGGACAGAAATAATTTGATCCCTGGTTCTTTAGGATGTGCTGAGTAAGTACAAATAACGTGCAGCAGAAAATGTTCCCATGAAGATGTGCAGGAGTGTGAGGGTGTAATCCAGACAGAGCCCACAGGAGCAGGGGTTAAGGACCTTTAAATCCAGTACAAAGCCTACTTTAACCAGTTATTTGCTGCATGATCTCCATTAAAAGGCTGGATTAGTAAAGCTGTGAAGGGTTGCTACCACATAAGTGAGAGGTGCAGGGAGGGGAAGTGAAACCTTCATGTAGATGCTTTGCGAAATTCCTGGTATCTAAAGGAAAAGACTTTAATTAAAATTTAAATGAGGAAAATCATGTAGTATTGAGCAAATAGATGTGGCAGGTAGAGGCCTGAGATGAGATCTGGTTTGAAGAGGCACTAGCACTGCCCAGTTACCTGCAGCTCAACTCCACGGATCATGAGGAATTCTATTGTGCTGCCAATCTCCACACATCAGTAAACAATACCAGCAAAATCGTTCTTCAGGTTGAGATATTTGGAAATGTATTCCAAAATTTGGCTGTGGGTGACATGGTTTGATGGAGTGGTTAACAGATAGTATGCTTTACAGTTTCCTCATGGCTGGTACTTTAAATTTAATTTTTAACTTTTTAATTGAGTTTTAAGATTGAAATAAAATCTCAATGCGAAGATGTGCATGAAATTATCATGAGAAATTGTATAATATACTGAAAACTGTAACTAGAAAGGAATTTGCTTATTTATTTAATTTACTTTGATTTTATAAAGCATTTCATAAATATAATATATTAGGCTTTGTTCAAAAACATTTGCAAGCTGATTTTGTCCAAAGACTTATATTGCTCTACTCCTCTGGTATTCAGTGATTGTGATGGAAAGCAGAAAAAATATATTCTAAGTTATTCCGTATCTTAGGAGAATTTCCTCCCCTCCACATGTGAAAAATAAAGAACTGACTCACTTGTATTTTAACACAGAAATGTCATGTGTCAGGTGTGTGCAGTCATATAGAAAACATAGCATAGAGTCAAAAAATCATGGAATGATTTGGGTTGGAAGGGACCTTAAAGCCCATCCAGTTCCACCCCTGCCATGGGCAGGGACACCTCCCACTATCCCAGGTTGTTCCAAGCCCCGTCCAAGAAAGTAAAAATATTTATGTAAGGAGTCACTCTTTTCTGTAGTGATTATGATGAGTCGATCCTGCAACTGAAGTAGCTGCAATTAAATGATTTTAAAATATTAAAACTTTCATATTAAAAAAAAATCCAGAAAGACAACCAAGACTTTTTTGGTGGGGTTTTTAATGTTTTATGCATCAAATCAGATTTGTTACTGCCACAGGAAGAAATACAAGTGTTTTATTGCATTCATTAGAGAATTAAGGTGGGTAAGACTGATAACCAGACAAAAATAATTCTGTGAGCACTACTGATAACTGAACACGGCAATGACTCACGGTTGTCATGGAAGGACAGGATTTCCATTATTTAGGGCTGTAATAAAGAAAATCCTGCTCTAACGGCTATGCCAGGATTAACATAGAATCATGGAATGGACAGGGCTGGAAGGGCCCTCAAAATCTTCTCATTCCCACCCCCTGCCATGGGCAGGGACACCTTCCACTGTCCCAGGGTGCTCCAAGCCCTGTCCAGCCTGGCCTTGGGCACTGCCAGGGATCCAGGGGCAGCCACAGCTTCTCTGGGCACCCTGTGCCAGGGCCTGCCCACCCTCACAGGGAGGAATTCCTTCCCAAAATCTCATCTAACCAGCAATCGGCACCCTAGAGCCTGTGAGAATGGGCAGATTCCAGTGCTGGTGCTTTGACAAATTTGGAATTTATTGTCCAGGACTCCTTTGTAAATTTTCACAAGGATACTCTGTATATTTAAATAGGAACAATTTTGCTGGGATAAACTGGAAGATGCCGGATTGGCCATGACATTTCAAGCCTTGGTGAAAACAAAACTTGAAAGAGCCTTTTGCCACTGGACAGCTCTCAAGACTCTCTCAAGAACCTTCCTTCTGGTGAAAGGTGTCCCTATGCATGGAATGAGATGAGTTTTGAGGTCCCTTCCAACACAAACCATTCTGGGAGTCTCTTACCACCCTGGTGGGTTTTATTCCCAGCCAACCAGGGAAAACAACTCAGATGAGTGGAAAATGTCTCTACCAGAAATGAATCTGTTGATGCAAAACACATATTTTTTCCAACCCTCAATGTCAGTATTGCAGAAAGATTGATAGAATAAGATCACTTTCCTCTCATTCCCGTTTTTGTCTTTACTGTTGGAAAACTTGACTTCCAGTGGGATGATTTTGGGAGAATAAGATCACTTTCCTCTCATTCCCGTTTTTGTCTTTACTGTTGGAAAACTTGATTTCCAGTGGGATGATTTTGGGAGAATAAGATCGCTTTCCTCTCATTCCCGTTTTTGTCTTTGCTGTTGGAAAACTTGACTTCCAGTGGGATGATTTGGGGCTTTTCCTCTGCTCCTTCAGCATCCTGTGGGTGTTGAGCAGTCAGGAGTCAGTGGCTAACGTAAAAATTGCCTTGCATGGTGAGCTCTGTTTCCATGGCGGGTGTATTTCCAGGAGCCGTTCCCCAGGGCCTGCTGGGCATCGCTCTCTCTGCCTGAGCACTACTCAAAGGACATTTTCTAGCGGAGTTTTATGGCGTAGCTGAAACCCTTCCAGCTTTCTAAAACAGAATCAAGGACGTGGCTTGCAGCGCTGTGCTCCGTGAGGTCAGGTTTGTGAATGGGACAAGGGTTAAATCGGCTTTTTGGAGCTCTTCCAGCACAATCTGCTGTTTTCTGCCTTCTGCGCGGCACAGCAGGCGGCAAGGCTTGCGGATCACCTTTTGTATTGCATCTTGTAAGTGCAGAAGGAGCTTTATTTTTAACCGTGTCAGCTGCACAGCCCAGTCAGGGACTCGCTGGGACACGGCAGACTCAAACACACAGCATTTCCCTCTCAGATGCCTCGGTTATACCTGTGTTTATGCACACGAGGAGAAATTTCTGCCTCCCGTTCCTAGAAGTGACCAATCAGAGCTTCGTCTTTAAAAGAAATCAATCCTGTTCCTCCCTAGGAAAACTGCAACAAGCAAAATCCTGTCTCTCCAAGAGTAGTCACAGAAAAGGGTCCATTTTTGGCCTAGAAATGCTGATTTTCAGCTTGATTTGCTCAGTTTGATAGGAGCTGGGGTTTGATTTTGTGGGATTCAAGATTAACCCCTCCTTATTAATCATTTTATAAAGTCTCAGAAGGGATTTGTGGTTTAAGTATTGTCCTTCTTTATTTTGTCCATATATCACAATTTTTTTTTTGAAAATACATTGTGTATAGATATGTTTAACTTACCCCAGCCTGAGAAAGGCCACTTTGAACTCGCCCTGTTCTCCACAGACTAATGCAGAGAGAGGGAATAAAAAGCACTCTGGTATAACGCATGTGACACCGGAAATTAAAGTTCAAACCAAAGGGTCTGAAACCAGTATATATTCCATACTTTTTATGGTTAAACCCATGTTAGTGTCACGTTTCAACATATAGCCCCAAAAGCCAAAAAGAATGGGCTCCTTTGTGAGTTTTACCTCAGCTAAATTAGTAAAAATGATGGTTAGAGAGATGAGGATTTCTTAGGTCTTGATCCTCTTTATAAATGTTAATTTTGTACGTTTGAATAAGTCAATCAAAGCATTTCTGTTAAAATTTAAGCACAGAGGAAAGTATTTACACACTTGCAGGAGGAATGGGAGAGGTTAAACACCAACTATCTTGTTATTTAGGAGCTTTGTAGTTTACAAGGTTTCCAGAGACTCGTTCCTCTCTTCCTTGATGTCCTTCATCATTCCCAAATCAATTTATGCTCTGAGAGCAGTGAAAAACATGGAAAAACAGGAAGTCAGGGAAAATGGCTTCAGGAAGGCTCTTCAGGTGACACTTCTGCCACTTCAGACCCATCAGGGGACAGCTGCTGGGGGTCTTTGCTCTTTGGCTTTGCTGCATGTATTCAATGGACTCTGAAAATGAATCCTAAATCCTAAATGAATCCTCAATCTATCCAAAAACATTCATTTTCTTTATGGAGCAGGAACAACCAAGTGAATCTTCATCCTGATATCAGAGTTTCATAAACTGAGAAACTGATTTTCTGTCACCTGACAAGAGGAACTTTGCTAAACACTTGGACACCTCACGGACGACACTTATGGGAAAAAATACAGTGAAGCACCACTGACTTTTCTGGAATCCTCAAGGTATTTAAAGATCATTATACACTGAAAAACTTACCCAAATATTGTCAGCTTATTGTCATGTCATATTCCCATGACACTTTTAAAGATACTAAATATAGACTTTCATTTATTTTACAGAATATAATTTTTTTTTTACAGGATGAAGGATGTTCCAGGAAGTCAAGAGATGTAAAGAGGATGAGTGCAGGAGGCAATTCATATAAACACATTGCTTGATCTTCTTCCATGGAAAATAGAGAAAACAAAAGAAGTTACATAAGGTTTTATCAGTTAAAATAATCAGATTTTACAGTCAGTATTAACCAAGACAATGGACAGTTAATAAATGATCTCATATTAAATCTATATTTGGAGTCTTACTGAAACAAGTTCATTTCTCTACAAATACAAGAACTGTCACTACTCTGTGTTTAAATCTGTCTGATCTACCGAAATAAATCCATTTCCAACCAGTCAAGCAAGCTGAATCCCTGTGTAGTAATCCATTCAAGCATGCAGATAACATCCATTATTTGATAGCAGCTTCTGGAATATTTGCTCCCAAAAGAAGGCACGCACTGACAAGATAAATAAAGTACAAACTCACCAGTTTTAATTCACTAAAAAAAAAAACCAAAAACTGTTCGCACGAAAGAGCTAATTTTCCCAAAGATAGCAAAAATAAGGATTCACCTGGTAGCAGAAACTACAGGTTGGATGTAAAGAGACAAGAATGAGAAATCCTACAAACAACCTGCAAAGTCAGTTCTTCCATCTGTATCACAGAGTTTTGGATCTTAAATTTGCGGGTACGTATCTATTGCTTTCTTAAGTTTCTTGTATTTTCTGTTATCCTGGAACCACCGGGTATAAAACACTGCAGTATCAACCTCAGGAACTAGCTGTTTTACTCTTGAAAATTGGATGCCCTATGCTTTGTGCCAGATAACAGGGAACGACCAGCACAGGCATTTCTGGAATCTTTCCTGTCTGGAGCTCTCACCCACAAATGGTTGTCAACCACACCCTGTAACCACCTCCCACAGGATCAGGCATTTACGGCAACCTGCTAGATTTTAAAGCCATGTCTCTGGTACTATAAATGCACGTAAATATCCTAATTACTAAACCATTAATGAGATATGCCCGTTGGTGCCTTATCAGCACATACGTGATAAAGAGGATTATCTGTGAGTGCTTCCGTCGGTTATCGGTGATAAACGGGACAATAATGGAGTTTGAGTGTCACGTTCCTGCCCAAACACCTCCTTTAGGCTGAGCAACGCGAGGCCTTTTTGTCAATAACTCCACCACATCTTCATTGAATGAATTTGTGCCCTCACCTCTGCTGGAGGAATTCTGGGGAAGCAAAGGAAAAACATTTAATGATTCCAAGGTGCAGAAGATGAATACTTTTGTCATTATCTATTGATTGAACACATATCTATGAACTATTCAAATGTTAATTTCATTACTATGAAATTAGGAAAAGCTCAGCAAACATCCATTTTAAGACTGGTGTAGAAAATGCCAATATCTGCAAAAAGGTGAGTTATATCCTATATTTTTTATATTTGTATGGATGTACAAGGGGATAAGGAATCTATGTCTTCAGTTCAACTGTTTTCCTTGGTATAATATAATGTATAATATGTATAATATATCTGTTCTACTGTCTGAGGAGAAAAATTCATTGAGCAAAACACATGCTGACTATGGGTGGTAAAGCATACCTTTCACAAAACTTAAGCACTGCATAAGAATAAGTAAAATAAAATTTCAAATATAAACATAAATAAAATAAAATAAAATAAAATAAAATAAAATAATATGGTTCTTTGCTGGTGATGAGATTATCCTTACAGACAAAATTACCCCACCCCCAAAGGTGTAAAAATACATAATATAAAAAAAAAAAATGCACATTTGCTACTTTATTTATTTTGAAAGCTGATTGAAAATACAATCTGCGGAGGACTGACCTCCAGCTTTTCCTTCTTTTTTTAATCTCTTCAGGAAGGATTGCAGAGAGCTGACTTTGGAGTCAGGCATACAGAAGCCAATTCCAATAAAACACAATTTAACTTCAACATAACAGTATAAATTTTAAAAAAAAAGAAGCTCCTCTCCCTGAGGGCCAGTTTTTCAGGGAGTCTCTGGGACGCCTCTAAGTAGCTCTTTATGTCCCAGGTCCCTGCGTCACCAGTAGAAAGTCATGGATTGAAGCCCAAAGAGAAGCCATGGGATTATCCCAGGACAACTTCCTGAAACATCCAGTCTTTTCCAAGGAGAGGCTCCTTCACCACTTCTGGGCAACGCTGCTTTTTCCAGCTCTGATCCAGTTGTGCCTTCAGCACTCAGGGATCAAAAGCTGCCAGGGTGAGAAAGTTTTTATGTCCATGCAAAGAGAGTGCACAGCCTCGAGGTCGCTGGGAGCTGGCCTTGGCCTGGGCTGCTCTGGGAGCTCCCCAGCGCTCAAGGACCACTGGTCTAAACTCTCTTTCCTTAAATTCTGGGAGCAACACATCACTCCAGAACGTGAGCCCTTGATGTCAGTCAAAGGCGGAGAGGGAAGTTATCCACGGGGAACAATGAGAGGATTTCTGAAAATTATTTCCAATGTACTTGAGATGGAAACCTCTCTAGGATGAAGGTCTCATTCCTCCCAGGAGAGACCTCGAGGTGTAAATGTGACATGGAGAGGGAGAGGCTGACAAACCAACCCATCCCATTTTCCTGGAGGAAGACTGAAGGAGAAATATTATGACAGAAATGACAACAACAACAACAATTATTTTTTTCTTTTTTATATATAGGAAGGCTTTTTATATAATGATTTTTGTTATGTTAGTAACGAGACTTTTCTGTACTGATAGGATTATTTGGACTATTAAAATATTTAGACTATTAAAGCATTATTAGGCTGTTAAAGCATTAATCAGAATAACCATAAATTTTTCATTTCTAGGTGAATGTCTGCTGTGTTCCTTCTGCCTGTAACAAGCTTTGCAGTGTAAGATTGTATTTCATCATGAGCTTGGGGGGAAATAACAAAGCTGCTGCTGTCAAAGGTTCTGTGTCTGTATAAAACACAAACCGGTCTTTCCCGAGGATCTGGACTGGCCTTTGAAAGTCCAGTCAGTCACCACATACCAAAGCCACAGCAGATCTCCAGGGGAACACTGAGTCTGACGGGATGTGATGTCTCCTTTCGGTGCTGCTGCTCTCCCAAGTGATGTTACACAGGATGTTGGGACAAAGCCTGGACCAGAGCCATCTCTACTGTTTGCCAAAAACACTCTGGGGAACAGAGAGAGATTGCTGAATTCCATTTCTAATGGATAGAAAATCTCTGATATTTCACTGTGGGACTTCTGGTTCCAGGTCAGATTTTATTTCTGCTGTAGCCAACTCAGAGAGAAATGCAGCTCCCTTAAAGTGTTTGCAAAAAATATTTGTGAGCGACTGAGACCATCAGAGTGTTAAATCTGGCATAAATACCTCGACAGAATCCTGTTGTGCTTTGCTGTTTTCTACAGGAGAGAAGAACTAGGAAAGTACCAAAGTCTCTGTAAGGTAGTTCAGTATTGAGTGTAGGAGAGAAATGGCCAGGGATGAGAAAGTGCAGGAAGCTCTGGTGATTCTGAACCTCTTGTCAAGCCTAAACTGAGTTTAGACATATATACAGCAACAGCCAGAGAAGGAAAAAGCCTCATTTTCACACTCAGTACAAGTTAGATGAAAAAAAAATAGACCCATGGCCTTTGGGCTGGGCTGGTCAGCTCCAGTGCTACCATTTCTATGGCCCAATTTGATGTTGTACCAGTGTGACTTCCATTGGTGTGATACCAGCCTCGTCCCTGTGAAGCTGGCACTGTCCCAGCACTTCACTCAGCACTCTGCCAGAAACTTCCAGAAACCCCATTTCAAGCTCAATTTTCAGTGGCTGGCCCTGCTGCAAGGAGGCTCAGGAAGAGCAGCTTCCCTCCCGGTGAGCTGGCACCCAGCCAGCCCCAGTCTGGCAGCTGGAAATTCACTGGCGTCGTCACAAACTTCAGAAACGAATAATTTCCCTGAGAGAGCCTCAGAATGAACTGTCTACCTCACACCGACTAATGAGATCAGGAACGCAATGATTATTTTTCTAGAACAAAGCACTTTCACGACAAACTACTTAGTTTTATTAAGCTCACAGAAGCCTGAAATTAAACGGTGAAAAAACTGAGGAAAAGCAACAATCAAAAATTCAGACACCTGAATGCTCTTTCAGCTTTGAAACAGTTTCGAGACCAAGGTTATCTCATCAGAATTATTTTCCTATTATTAATTATAAGGATCTCTGCCTTAAAGTCTTATATGAGTCTTCATAATTTTATGCACCTGTGATATTATTTTATCAAGAATAAGGATTAAAGTACCATATAACTACCAGACAAAAATACATTAAACCATCATCATGTGAAAAGGCAGTTCCACAGAGATATTGTCTGTAGAAAAGTACTTTTTATTTACTTTCCCATCCTTAATCAGAAGGGGTTTTTTTTGTTAGGTGCCCCTGCATCCTTGGAAGTGTCCCAGGCCAGGTTGGATGGGGCTTGGAGCAGCCTGGGACAGTGGGAGGTGTCCCTGCCCATGGCAGGCGGTGGCACTGGATGGGCTTTAAGGCCCCTTCCAACCCAAACCATTCTGGGATTCTGAAATAGCCATTCTCAGTGGGAGAGGAGAGATAAGAAGTAGAGTACAAAGAGATTGTCACAATGATAAGGCATATATGACAAACAGGACTAAGGAACCCTTCCCAAAATATATCAAAGAAAGTGAAGACAAAATAAAATAAAATAAAGTAAAATAAAGTAAAATAAAATAAAGTAAAAAAATAAAATAAATAAAATAAAACAAAATAATAAAATAAAACAAAATAATAAAATAAAGTAAAATAAAATAAAATAAAATAAAATAAAATATAAAATAAAAATAAAATTAGGACTATGGTTTACAAACTAAGGGAATCTGTATCTCAAGTGCACTGAAACACAAAGCTCGAATTGCTTCTTTGTACTTGTCATTTAATGGACAAGTTCAGAATGCTTAGGAAGGAAGCACCCACAGTGCCAAGGAAGTGATGAGGTTTTTAAATTCCCTTTGCCTGTCCATCTTGTGATAAGAGGATTTTCCATTGAACTTGAGACTGTGAATCTGTATTGGATGAATACATATTCCTTTTTAAATCTTCTCATGCACAATCTTCTGTTTTCCCACTTTTCTAGCTTATATAAACTAAATAATTTGGTTAAAACACATGAATCTAAATGAACAGATCAGACTTTTGTGCATGTCTCATCAAAGATCTTTGCTGTTTTTTCCCCAGATTTTAGACAGACAAAAATTGCTCACCCTCCCTGAATGCTCAACCACCTGAATGCTTCAAAATAATTTTTGATTTACAGGGCATCAGAAGTCTTCAAGCATTTCAAGTCTGAACATGACAGCATATTTCAGAGCTCTGTTTTCCAGCCAGGCTCTGACAAGGCATCTTGACAGGAACAGAGAGAATGAAGAAAACCCCAGAAATCTGGCATTAGTACATCAGAATTCCGCTTTGTTGTGTACAAATCCCTCCTAGATTGGGACTTTAAAATGTGCTTACTCTGTGCTGCAATAAATGAATGTATATTTACATATCATTGGGGAATTAAACGCTGCAAAGAAAGGGGGTTCTGAAAAGTTTCTATATCTAACGGGCAAATGGAAAGTCAAAATCTTCAGATTGCATTTTCAGGATTACCCCAATTATGGAGAAAAATAATGTTGTGATTGATTAATGAGTCGTAATGTAGCAATATTGAAGAAAATGGATAAATTTATATAGAATCACAGAATAATTGAGGTTGGAAATGATCTCCAGGACCACTGAGTCCAACCTGTGAACCCTCTGCAGATCCCTCCAGCAGATCCACAGCCCACCCAGCCTGCTGTTACCTGCAACCTTATTCATATGCATATGTAGTGTCCTGAGATCAGAGCTATTAACAAATTAAAAATTCATATAAAAAACAGAATTACTGGGACTTTGAAGAAGTTTTTTCCTCGCCATTTTTAGCTTCCAATACACCTGCAAGGTGCAAAAATATTTTAATTCCAGAATAAATGTCATAATGTATCATGGTAGCCATACATAAATGTGACCACTAATTCCCAGAAATGTTTAATGTCTTTAGCAGGCATTTTTTTGCCTGACCTCATGGAGTTTTGTCTATTTAATGCAGCTCAACTGACACAAATCAGAGGAGAAGCGAGATAATTTGAAGATCTGGTTCAGGAGAACCTGTCATCAATCAATCTGGTTCCCGAGGTGGTTTCCAGGAGGACTGTTAACGGAATGAGCAATCTCAACATTTTCTTTATGCTGGTTTTATTCTGCCCATTGATTTTGTGTCAGGGAGAGCACAGAAAAGACTTGCTCACCTGTGACAGTGGTGTTGCTGTCAGGCATCAGCGAGGGGCGCAAACTTCCATGGGTGAAGGGCACAACACACGGGCACCTCAGTTTTAAACTACTCAAATATTTCAATTTTAAGAATCTGCCTAAAATTAATGCACTCATCAGATCTGAATGCCCAGAAGCATTTCAGGAGTTTCTTACAGAAACCAGAAGTAGAATGGTTCCTGTTGGATTCCGGCTGGAAAATAGGATGAAAGGAAAACCTCCTGAGTTTAATTGGGAAGGATTCATATCTGTGACAGATATTTAAAGACGGAGAATTTGGAGAAAATGCTTCTCAAAAATATTGTTCTGAAGTCGGCTTTGTACCAGTTCTTTCTTTCAATGCAGGAGCTTACTCAGGAAGTCGTGTTCAAATCCTGGGTTTAGCACTGGCAAGTTTGACATTTCCCAAGAACTCTTTAATGTGTGACAAATCTTCCCAGTGCTTCATTACAGGCCCTCGCCTTTGACAGGCATTGCTTCTGTAACTACCGCAAACTGGATTTTTTTTTTTTTCCTCCTTTTAGGGTGGAAGAAGTAAGCAATAAGGACAACAGGTGGAACGTCAGGAATTTGTTACGTTAAAATGTCATTCAAGGCAATCTAACATTTACTATATTTTAATTATTATCTTCTAAGAGAGGAAAAACCTTCAGCAAATGGTAATGCTGGAATGCAGGAATAAAAGCATTTTTTTGCTGAAAACTCTGTCCCACTATTCAGACTTTCCAGGAAAATGAATCAACTAATTTGATGGAAAAGTTACAAACGCAACACACGCACACACAAAAGTAATCCAAAAATCTGTTTTAGAAACCATCAAAAACTGAGCAGGACTCTTCATAACCCTTGTGCCTCTCTGACCTAACGTGTCTCAAGTCAGCTGAGGCAGA
>WEKY01036736.1:8683-44664 GCA_013390045.1 Picathartes gymnocephalus
GGTGGCGGAGGAGGGAGCGGGGATCCATGACTCCATGGGAGCTGCCCCCTGTGGCTGACTCCCTTCCTAGGCATGGAAGAGTAGGGCCTTGCTAATTGGCAAAACTTTTACCCTCTTGTGGGTATGAGTCGTTGACTGTGGCAAGTAACAAACCGCGTCTGCTATGGGATTAGTCGTCTCCCCCTTTTTTTTCCGTGGTTTTTTTTGTTGATTTTTTGCAGGTTTCTCCCCTTTTTTCTCTCTAGTAAGCTATTACAGCCCAGTTTTCAAACTTTTTTTTCTTTTTCCTACAGGCGCGCAGATGCTGAAAGTATGGAGACATCCTTTGTTGAAGATCTTTTCAAAAAGTACGTGACTGTCTGTGTGTTATGTAATAAGCTCTTCAGAGGCGAGGTGTGGGGCAGGAATAATAGCGATTTAATAATTTACGTTTAGCGATTATTCTGCTGTGACTTGTTCTTTGAAATTAAGGTATTGGCTTGGTGTTTTAAGGCATGCTTCATTTTCATGTGTTTTCGGGACAGAAAAGTATAACCAGGTGCATTAGTGTGACTAGGAGGAATTGGGTTTGGATGTAGAGACATTAGAAGACACAGTCCACTATTCGCAGCATAAAAAGCACATCGCCAGTACTTTGCCTGCCAAACTAGAAGCATCTGAATGCACAGATTTCTCAGGGATATCCTGTGCAAGGGGAATGTATTTTTTGATAAGCACGTGAATACTAAGAGCAATCTGCAGCTGCAGGAGCGAGGGAGATTGGAAGCTGATATCAACAGCTTTGTTTCAGAGCCGTTTTACAGCTCCTGGGGGAATGTCGTACTGTTCAGTGATGATTGCTGTCTTGTTTGTGTTTCCAGTAGCAATATTAAACTGCCGCAAACTTGTTTTCACAGGGGAAAAACCCTCTTGAAAGAAGATGGGCCTAAATTCCACGTGTGAATTCTAGGAGTAGCTGTGACTAAATCTGTTAACTTTCACTTAGGGTAGGGTGGATGTGTTTAATCGTCTGGAATTGATGCCTTTTGGGTGCGATAATTTTTCTGGTTGTCAAGCAGAGCTAGCAAAAGCGAATTTTAGGCTAGGTCTTAACCTCGATTTTTAAACAAAGTTAAAATTTGGAGCTTTAATGAGAGCTTCTGCAGTCCATCCCATCTTGATGATGAAGAGTGGCTGGAACCCAGTTTACTGTGCCTAAAATTAGCCTTGACTGCTTCTATACAGGCAAACCCAGTTAGGATCTTGAGATGCGCTGCTCCTCTCTTTGGGCTATCACTAAGCCTTAAGCTGTTACAATAATGGTTTTGGTAGCTGAGTGGTTGTGCTGCACCTTCAGGGATGGCTCCTCTGTTCTCAAGGTGTGTTAGAAAGGTTGTTGTAATGAACGTACCTGTGCTGCAGAAGCTGCAGGTAAGTTTTTGAAGTCTGGAAAATGGATGTGGAAACTACAGCCGTAATTTTGGTGTCTGTGTGGATGTAAAGCATTGGAATGTATGAATAAGTCAATAAAGAGACGTGACTTTGGCTGCAAGTGTGGTTTCTTTCTTGAAAGACTGCTGGTAACTAAGACTAGACCTGCCCGTGTTTGTCAGGATTACTTACACGTGGCAAATCTGCCTGCTCTGGGGCCACACGTTTTGGGCACTCAGTTTTGCAGAATCTGTGGTTTCAGGTGGCTGATGCATTGTCTGGGAACCACTCCAGAAGGGGTACGGCTTGAATCAGAGGTAAGTGCTGCAGGGCAGAAAAAATAACTATTTAAAGTTGATTGTTGCAGTTGCTGAGGGATCCATGTTTAAGAAATTTGATGGAGATCCAGTAGATTGTGAATCATTGAATACTTGGACAAGATACCTTATTTAAAAGTAAATGTACTGTCTTAGGGAATACCAGCTGTGCTAGCACAATCTTTTACTAGTTTTTTTTTTTTGCAAATACTTGGAAACTGAAAAGTTGAGGGGAAAGGGAGGCTTTGAAAGGTCTGGGGAACAAAATCTGTGAAGCCAAAACAGATGATCAGCATGCAGTGTAGTTGCTGCTGAGTGCTTGGCAGCTGAGGTCGGGATTCCCGCTTGAAGTGGATGGAGCAGAACTGTGGGCCGTAGTTACAGCATGGATTAGATCTGAGAAAATGACTTCCAGTAGTTGTGCTTGGTAGGGAGATTAGGGAGCTGTCTTAAGAAACTTCAAGGTTTTTTTAAGCGTATACTTCATCTGACCTAGCGGAAGTACAGTTTAATTGAATGTGTGTGCTTGTGTGGTTCTGTAACAAGTGATAGCACACCTGTTTAATTGGTGGTGTGTGATTCCTCTTTAACAGCCCTATCATATGGCATCTTAGTGCTCTGCATTCCAAGGTGGTGGCTGCCAAGCCTGGTAGCCAAAAATCAGGAGTGTGTCCTGTGAGTTCGCTTTTCTCCAAAACCATTGGACCTCTGTGGTAACCTCAGCACTTCTAGAAACTACCTCATCTGTTCTACAGGGGTAGTTACTTCCTTGTCTTACATGGGCAAGTGCTGGGCTGACTGGCCATTTTATTTTGGGAAGTTGTTTAGGGTTGAGATGAGATACACGTGAAGGAGGCTTCGTGTGTCAGTTGCAGTGATGTTTCTTTCTGTTGTATATATTTTCTGGAAAATGAACAAAAACTTGGGAAGTTCAGGAGGGCTGCATCTAACTACAAATCTTCATGGTGCTGGGGAACCTGGAGAGGTGACATGTCTTTTAGGATGGTCATCTCGTAGCAGAAGTGCCAAGTTTTCATAGTTTGTGCCACCATTAACACATTTAAAAGTGCAGGATAAACTTGGGACAATACAACTGGTCTGAGTTAAAGCACTGGGAATTCTGTCATTCAGAGACAAACTTCCTTCTCAAAGAAAATAGCCCTAAGTTTATGTGCGTTGGGGAAGATGCTTTCAAGAGCCCCCTTTTTCAGGTAAAGTCCACCTGAGGTTCACCCAGCTGATGTTCTGCAGCAGCTGCTTGTACATCTGCGGTATTAATGTACAGAAGTCGTCAGTGTGGCAGTTTTTATTGTATACATGTACACCGTCAGGCTCACTGAACAAAAATGAGAGTGGCATAAAACAGAGACCATTTTATGTTAGAAACTGAAAAGGCATGCTCAGTATGGAAATGGTAGTGCAACATTTTAAAATCTAACAAAGCATTCTATTAAAAGACCAAAATATCAAAATACTAAATCTAAACGTTTACTACACCTAGTATGCAGGCTTAGTTCCCTTCCCCCTCAAAGTATCCTATTTCTGTGGTGCAACTATTAAAAGATGATTATTTCCCCTGTATACAATGCATATATTGCACTATATAGCCTACTTCACCACAAGTCTCAGTGGGTCTTGTACAGCAAAGCTCGGATGTTACAAGCAGATCTATTTTGACAGACTGACTTCCCCTGTAATTAAGGGCTATATAGAAGTAAAAATGTAATGGTATCTAAGTTCACTAGCACAGTGTTTCACATTGGTCTAACAGTAGGTGGTCACAGTACTGTGATTTACAATGTTTTAAAATATCTCACACTATTTCAAATAGTGTGGAATTAGATAGAACTAAAATATATTAAAGCACCTCATGTACTAGTTTAGCACCAGTTACAATAATTAGTCCTGACCCTTGAAAACTTAAGTTTGAGGTCAGAGATACTAAGGGCCAAATATTCAATCATATGGGCGTCTGCAATATCATTGCCACTTTGTACGCAAGTGAGTCGTCTTGGGTATTTGTTACAACACCAGAGAGACACAGCCATACAGAAACGAATGATTGCCCACTTAGAGCATGAATGCCAGCACCCCACTTTTTCACAAAACACCACACAACACAGACATAGCCAGTTTGAGGAATAGGAAACAGGGAAACAAAACAGTTGCTGGTAGTCACAGTTTGCACAATCACTATGTGGTGACACTCATCTGCCACACTTGTCACACTGGAGTGTTTCATGGCCCACAGCTTTCAGTTGTGTCGTTATGAGCATGGTTGTTAATGTGATGGGTAGAGCACACCTGGAGATACCCGGCATGGCCTTTGACAGGGATTGTAGTGCTGAGCTGTCCTGGCTCCCTCCCCACTGACTCCGTTCCCAGGTGATTTCCAGATGGATACCCTTCAGTGTTGCACTAAGGTAGCGATTACCTCCTGTGTTCTAGGTTTGGTGTGATGGTCCTTTCTCAAGGACAGTAAGTTGGATATCAGTGCATTTTTATAATGATTTCATAGCATGGGGAACAGTTATTTGGAAAAGGAATTAAGAATCAAGATGTGTTAGTGCTTTAGAAGTCACTGAAAACTAAGCTTTCCTGTGAGATCAGTCTGAACCAGTGTTGCAACTAAGCAGGAGATAGTTGTCTAGATAGTACTTTATAGAAAACGTGGTTTAAGACTTTATAGACCTTTTCAGACAAGTTTTGTCTCAACAACTCCATTTTATGTATAACTTTCTCAGGTAGGATTGACAGAGGTTCTTTGCACTACTTGAGGAAAGCGCAGCAATGAGAGGATTGGGATGTTTGTTAGTCTGACACTGTACTGACAGCTAGTGGTAAATAGGAAAAGTGAATCCTCTCCGAAATGCTGTATATATTCGAAATTATGAATATCAGAAATATGACAAATGTTACTTACGTAGAGGAAAGAAAATAAGTGGTTGCTCTTGCAACTGTGCAGGATATTTGTGGGGAAACTGTCAGTGTACTGCCTGTTTTACTTGGGAATGTACTTTATGTACTGACCTGTGAGGATATTAGCAGACTAGCTGGGGATGTGATTACTGACCATTATTTTCCTTCCTGCATTAAACATATACTCAGAATTACTTAGCAAGAACCAGGCTACTAATGGTCTCATTAGCTACTGAAACGTGAGTTAGTATTAGGGGACTGAGTGTAAAATCATAGGAATAATAGATTAAATAAACTAGACTGAAGATTAATTGAGGTCTGTAATTAATTGTAGAGAAGCTTGGAGCATAAATAGCTTGGAGCTGCAGTTTGGGACTCACTGTGGGCAGTGAGTCTCAGTGAATTCTCCAGCTGTCCTACTCTAGTATTAGTCTAGCTGGCTATCACTCTTCCCTTTAGATATATGGTAACTTGTTGATGCAATATTCAAACTTCTGGAACAGGGAGGACAATAATCCCTAACTGGAAGGGTTGTGTCTATACAGCTTGGATTTAATAAAAAGAAAAACACACGAATCAAGGAAATGTGTTTCCACCCACTGTGGGCCCCAGCTGTGCGCTGCATGTGCTGTTCAAGGTGTCCTGCCTCAAAGTTTGGTTTTCATTATGGACATTCATAGTTTGGTCACACTTTTAATCCAGGGTACAAAAGAGGATACTTTTGTGTAGACACCTGGGGAATCTTTGACCCCACAGCCGTAGCCCCAGGAGGTCACACCGTACACAACCCAACTTTCCCCTGGGCGTTCACACATCAGTGGTCCACCGCTGTCTCCTTGACAGCTGTCAACACGCTTCTGTTCCTGCACGTTTCCAGCACAGAGCATTCTTCCTGTGAACCTCCTTTTGTAGCGCTCTTCACACACCCTCTTGGGAAGTAAGGGGATGGCAGCCTGTTGTAATGTTCTTGAATAAGCCCGTCCTAAAAAGGAGATCCAAATTATTGTCTCACTACAATGGTTGGTCTTGGAAACATAGATGTGATTTAATCCAGTTTTTGCTCTCAGGTCTTCACACTGCTTTGTCGTTAGATAAAATTACTGGAAGCAAGATTACTGAAAAAATCTCTGCATTAAATATAGTACTGTATAATACTGCAGCATTATAGTACTATAAAATACTGTAGATACTGTAAATGTAAAATGTAGATGCTTATTAAAAAAAAGAAAAGCTTTTCTGCATGTATTCTCTCAATCTTTCCAAGGCTGGAGTTTGGTTTATTCTGAGCACCTTGTGTCTTCTACAGAAGAACATACGCTTTAATACTTCTATGGAAGCAATTTTTGGGAGTCTTGAGCAACTGAGAGTAAAGACATACTTCATTTCTATGTCAGCAGTTCAAATCTCGTGTAGCTCAGCCTGACAGGTGTTACATCTTCTGATGGCTTCCAAGAAGAGCATCCAAATGGATCTTTCTACTTTTATCCATAGCTTGCACCTCTTTCAGGTGGAAGCATGGAAAATGAAAGCCAGTGTTGGTTTGGCCTTTTTTTAATTAAGATCTTATAACTTGTGAAGTAATTATGATTCATATAGTAAGTGTGAAATGTCAGCTGAGGTACTGCAGTGATGCAATTTCTTACCGTAAATTGAAGCCAATTACTGCAGTGGTTAATGTTTCCTGAAATAGATGTCCTTAGTTAACAGTATTGCAGGACTTCCAGTGAATTATGTAACAAGGCTAGACAGAGCAAGGCAATGAATTAACAATTGTTTTTAGCAAAAAACCCACCCTACATGTCTCTCTTGTTTATTGTAGTACAGTGATCCTGACATCTTTGCACAGATTAGTGCATATAAAGAGGAGGAACCGATACTTGGCCGTGCCTTGTCTCCTTGCCAGTTTGAGTGAGTCATTGGAACAAAGCCTCAAATGTGGTTGTTGTCTTGCACTGTATTCAGCACCACAAAAACATAAAACATGGTTATTAATTTGTGAAACATTTAAAGGACAAAGGCCTTTGAAGAGGAAGAATCTTGTACTGACCAGAAAAAGCAAGTACGAGTCTGGAGTGCAGATTGCATTGAGGCTCTTGTAAATTTTGGCAAGATGTTTTGTTATTTAAATCAAAGCTGGTTGAAAATGTCAGTGGTAACAAGGAACACTAAAATGTGATTTAAAATTCTGTTAACGTGCATAATTTTCCATCCATTTTTCTACTGAAGTGCTGTAATTTAAATAACCTTTCTAAAATTAAAATATTCAGGGTCCTTACCTTTGAAACCTTAAATGTGTTAGAGCTGTTAGTTATGTACTGAGGCAGGGGGTGATAAGCTGCTGTGCAGGGTGTGCCTGGCAACAAATAAGCTTTTTATTCCTGCTTGTCAGTCTTAATGAGGCCACTTTAGTGACAGGGCCTGTGATTTCGAGTGACATAGTTAATCACTGCTTTCAAAGTACAAACTATATTCAGTAAACAAAATATTGTCATTCCTGGTTAAGGATCAGGAGAGAAAATACTCCCCTAGGTTAAAAAAGAGTAAAATGCTTTCATTTTGAGCATTTTCTTATTTCAATTATTTTAGGGGTTTTTTAAAGCAGCTTCAGGTAACCAGATTGGTGCATGGAAATTATTTTACCTGTGTCACCCCATCCAGTGATGAAACAGTTGGGAGCAGTTTTCTGTGGTCGCTCCCTCCTCAGGGGCAAGCAGGCAGGTAGGACGTGGGTGCTGAACCTTGCACACTGTTCCTCAGGCCCCTGCAGCCTCACCAAGGCAATGTCGTAGTCACTGCTATCAGGCCTGTAGTCCTTGTGCACCACGATCTCCTGGACCCTGATTTCCTCCTCGTACTCCTCCAGCACCAGCGTGTGATAGTCTCCAACGCGCACCACGTAGTTGCGGGTGTTGTTGCCGTACCTGAGATGGAGGTGAAAACAAACAGAGCTGCCTCAGGCAAAGTCATATCCTGAGTGTGCAGAGTTCATCACTTCCTTTATTGTTCACATAACTAATGCTACCCAAAGATTTTTTTAAAGAGCAAAAATGCTTTCTCAAATGTTTACACTGACATTTCAGTGTGTCCTAAAGAATATAAAAACCTTCTTCTGAGTTTTCAGATTGTGGTATGTTCTTTTTGAATATTTTCACAGGCAATTTTCTCATAGCCATTTGCCATGACTGGCACTTACTTCAAATGTACAAGGTGCATTATAAATTTATTTAGTGAGGGTAACACAAACTGCCAGTAATTGCAATGACACCATTGCAGTGCTCCAAATAATTACTGGAGTGAAAAGAGTGTTCAGGCCTGCTTTGTTTGTTGGTTGAGAAATTCTAGAGGCTTAGGTAACTTAATAAAAACCTCTTACATCAACTGAAGTTATAGTAAGGATGATAAAGCATTTATGGATCACAAGCACCTCTTGTCAAACTGACAGGAGGCCTGTAAATCTCAGGCTTGTGTTGCATCTGATATAGTCCCAATTACTTTCACATCATGGACCGAATTGTAAATACATTAGAGATTGCTACTGTGGCTGAAATAACAATTTTCTGTGCATGCCTTTGAAGATTTTTGTATTACAGCACACACAGCCCTTCCCAGGCAAAATGCAAACAAGGGAGTACTGTTGGGTACATGTATTTGTTTTAAAATCTGGCTAAGATAGCATATTTTTCCTTTATTTCTCCCTTTCCTTAATAGCCTTCAACAGGAAATTTTTAATATGCTTGCAGAAAATACCCACAGTGTCCCATCACCCTTTAACCTATGCCTGTTCTTTTTATACCATCCAGCAATGTTCTGGTCTCCATAGCTCACTAAAGCCTGCTTGAGGAGCAGCAGACAAAGCAGGAACATTACAGTTTTCTGCACAATATATAGCTGTACCCCTGAATATTTCTTCCAGTTGTAAGTTGCATTCCTGGTTGCTGTAAAGCTTTCTTGGTCTAATCCTTCAGGCCTTCCATGAGCAAAATTTCTCTTCTAGGCTTTATGGAGAGAGAGCTGCAGGCTGTGAACAAACATCCCTTCATCTGAAGATAACCTTCTATATAGGATACATGAAGGGGATTTTCCTATGCCTCATATTTCCAATTATCCAGTTATTTTTTTTTAAATGTATAGACCTTCCAATTTCCGTGTAGCTGTAGGAATAACTCAGGACAAGGGTGGGTTATAAAACAGAAAAATAGCTTCAAACATTTTATCTTAAATTATGTATCTGCAAAAGTATAGAAACCAATATTTCCACTGTAGTACTGGTGAACAATTCTAATCATCTTGCATAAAGTTATGCTTAATTTTTATCCCTAGTACAGATGAGCCCACTTTGGTTACTTAAGCAGTGTTCCAATTTCCAGGATATGAGAAATAGTATACTGGCCTTTCTCTTGTCCATCTGCGGAAAATATGTGAAGAAGGCACTTGATCTATAGATAGCTCTTAGAAACTTATCCCTGAAAATCACTCCGAGATCATTCGGAAGTTCAGCCCAGCCTGTCCAAAGCCAGCTTAGAGCTGAAGGCACCTTCCCTCATTTACAGTGAACAGTAGTGCATCCACAGGCTTAGTTCTAACTGCAGTTTTAATGTAACTTCTGGGGCAGAACAATACTTTGGTCCCTGAGACCATGGGTAACAGTTTCAGGGTAGCCTGTAACAGCCCCTCCAGAGGTTGCACCAGTCTGGAAGTACCACAGTGTACTTTGCTCCAGCCATGCTGCTGCCCCATCATGTGGGTGCTCAGCAGAGTATCCAAAATGGGCACTCCTTGGCACCATGTTCAGGTTTCATGCCTGTGATCAAAGGCTTTCCCAAGACCTCAGGCAGCATCCTTGGCAATCACTACAGAGATGATGAACAGGGAAATAGGAAGCTGTTATCTATGAATTTTGATGAAAGCATCTCTAGAACTTCCATATTTCTGCAGAAGCACCTGGGATGTGAGTTGAAATAGCAGGAAATTTTACTGAGTTTGACTATTTCAGCTTGAAATATTGCCAAGGAAAGTCCTTTGTGATTTCAGGAAACAGGAAAAGATGTGCATCTGATGCTCAGCAAAGGTAATACAGTCTGCATTTGAGTAAAAATGTATCTGACTCTTCATTTTAGTTATTAGTGTGCAAAAGGAAAGGCTCAAAATCAAAAATGAAACATTTGCAGCTCACTTGAGCAAATTCTAACAAATACGCTCAAAATTGTAGTACTCCTCTAGCTTTTTTCCCAGCCCATCCCAATGAAATAATCACTAATCACAAGATTAGCTTCCTTATTGTGCAAACTGATGCTTTTATACTTCAGTATCCTCATCAGCAGTGAAGCCCTGCATTTAATCACTCCTGTGATACAGTAAAAATGCCTATCACTGCCAGGATCTGTTGTTACCAAAATTAATCCGAAATATTACTGTCCCTGTGTTTGGTGTCTGCTCAGTTGTCTTCACTATAACCTGAAAGCCATAAGCTGCATTTTTGTGGGAACACAAAGTTAAAATGTCAAAAGCGTTGTCTATAATTTTTCATGAAAATGCTGAAGTTGTGACTATAAATCATAGAAATTATAACACCCAAATAATTTCAATGCATTAGGGTGTTTTTTTTGTTTGAGGGAAAAGAGGTTGAATTGGTAGGGTTTTTTAAAACCAAAGGCCACCTCTTGGAACAGTTTTCCATGGGCTTGAACCATGATGGTTTTGCCTATGTCCAGAACAACAAAACAGCTTACCACATGGTGCGCTATTGAAGAGAGACCCACCTTTTAAAGCAGTGTGCAGCAGTGAGGACCCAGCAGCTGCTGATGAGAGTAGCACCACACAGGAGTCTCCCATCACCATGAGAGGATTTCAGCCGCAGTGCCACCTGCCATGGCCAGCCACCCCTGCAGAGGAGTGACACACGGTGTTCAGGGCACAGCATGGGGAACTCAGGTAGCTGCTCCATTACCAGGAGTGTGTGTCCTGTTGGCTTTCTTTGATTGACAGCTTACTTAGAAAATGTGCTGTTTATTAATGGTGGTGAATACCTTTATATCCTGGCAACATTCACAATTCCATTTAACAGTGGTCCAGATTACTTTACAGAGACTTTGGGCATCCAGCACTCTGAATGCTTCCTCCCACAGTCAGCTATTTGAATTTTCTCAGATTGGACTCATTGGGCCAAAAATACATTCTGTGTGTTCCTCGCCAAATACCGTCCAAGTCAACAAACCAGAAATTTCCTGTCAACTGGAGAGGGGAAAGGGGAATTTCTCGAAAAGCTGAATCCAGCATTTGTCCCTGTCTTCATGAAAAAGGAAGCTGGCAAACCAAGAGGTATAAAGCAACAGTAGAAGTCTCAGGTATAGATGAGCACCTTTTTTCAGCCTGTGATTATCTGGTTTTTATAGTAGATCTGGCCATATTTGCATACCTATGAATACAGGATGGATTCTTTTTTGCTGGTTTAATAGGTTAGGAGTCAGAGAAAGGAAAGGGAGACAGATGCACCTGTAAAGAACAGCAGCATCTAAGAGTAAGCAACAGGCAGTCGAGTGTTTTCTGAGGGTGTGCTGGACAACAAGAGCTGCCATCTAGTCCAGCATCTCAGAGCTACCAGTGCCAAATGTTTTAAAGTAAGGTGGAGGAATTTACTTCCCATAAACAATAAAACAATTTAGACTCTCTCTGTTTTTCTAAAATGGGGTAATTCAGGCAGCTTTGGATTTGCTGGTACTTATGTAAATATCCAGTTATTTTCAAACTTGCTCAAGTTCTTTGCCTTAATGACTTCTTGTGACACTGAGTCCTTTTCTGATATGTATGTATGCTCCCTTTCTTGATTTTGAAGCATTTCTGCATGCACTATTGGATTTTTCTCAGCTTTTTGCTTCATCTAACATCTCTGTACTGATTTATGATGAGACCATCTTCCTTGCTCTGACTGAATTGTGCAATACATTACTTGTCACCATTGCATTTCAGCAAAGTGTCCTTAGAACACATATTCTGAGACAAGAATTCTCAGTCTCTTCCTGTGCAATGCATTATCTGTTATCTCATTTGTCTCTTTACTAAGGTAACTCATCCTACTTTATTTTATCTGGCTGTGTTTAAATATTTTTCTGGGCACTCTCTTGTTACTGTTCTTTGAAGCTCCTCCACTTGGGCAGTGTCTTTTTTGAAATGAATTGGTTGGTGCTGTGCATATACTTTGAAATACAGGTTGCACAGTGATGTGTAATAATGCTGTTAGTGTGTTTTGTACAGTGCCTTTTGTAAGATTGTGTGAATATATATATTTTTGTGTTTAGTCACAACTGTTAAGAAAGTTAAAGTCAGTGCCTCCCAGTTTTTTAGCTGTCTCATCATCAAGGCTTCTTTTGTGAAGGAAAATGAAGATCTTAGGAAGTGAATCATAGCCAGGCCTTTTTTCAGTGTAGGTGGCATGTAAAACCTCTTACTACATCCATAGCTCTGTTTCTATAGCTCACATCCTGATATCAAGATATCCTCTGATAAAAGTAAAATAGCTACTTTGTAAGTTAAAAATTTAACCCAAGGACTAAACCCATAAGCATCTACAGATTTTCAACTAATGCTGCAAGTACTTATCAATTAACACTTTTTAATTTGCTATCAAATTTGTTTTGGGTATATTTCTACTCCTACATCATGACAAGTCAAAAGAAAAACAAACAACAAGCCTACAATAAAGTTGAAAATTAGGCAAACCACTTATGGCAAATACATGTCTTAGAAGCTTTATATTCAAAAGCATTTGTCTTTACCAATTATTTACCGTAAAGAATTTTTCCCACCAATTATTCGCTTTTGTCGACGATGGAGTAACCTCAGCCCACAAACAGAAGCAAGAGAATCTAAACCAGAAAGGGAGATGTAGACAGCATTAAACTCAACATGAAAAGTAGCCAATATTAAATGAGAATTAACTTTAAAAAAATCTATGGGTTGAAGTTCTTCTGTGTTTCATGGTAGTTTTTAGCAAGCAAATTTTAATTGAGGAAAATAGACTTAGAAATTCTTTATAGCTGAGATCTTTTGACTGGGGAAAATACACTGAATTCTTTCAAGACTTAGATATTCTTTGTAGGTGAGTTCTTTTGACTGTGATCAGAGTCATTTATACATTTGCTTCTCGCATTTAGGAGGATTTTATAAGGCTCTTCCTTACTTCCTGTAAGTGGAAGCAGACCTTGGCCAACCACATAGGTCTCAGGATAACCTATACCTTGAAAAGCGGAAAAGAGCTGTGGAGGTTTTTGCATTTTCATGACCCTCAAGCAGCTTAATGAACACGGCTGCTGTAAACCGTGGCAACAAATACCCTGTATGGGTTGAGCAGTCTTGGTGATTCCTTTGTGCAGCTGCACAGAATAAGCTCTCACAGTGTAAGCAGAGAGGATTCCTACCCCTTTCATTCTGTTACTGCTTTTGATAAAACTTTCCTCCGTGAGGTGGGATTGTTAAGTCTGTCTCTCCCCCAGTTGCGCACCCGGACCTGTTGGTCTGCCCCTCACAACAGGGCCTCACCTTTATTGCTGTTCCCAGGAACTTTCTTGCTTAGGTGGTCGCAGATGACCCCTGCGTCCTCGCTGTGCCGGCAGTTGTGTGTCCCAATGTCCTGCTTAATGCAGTCTGCCAAGGATCTCTCACTTCCTGTGCACTTCACGTTATCCACGTGGATCGGCCCTTTGCCCTCACCAAAATAGGCCATTGTCCTTGCTCTAGCTGCACCTCTGCAAACAGCATATTTTTTTTTATTATTAAACACTTTGAGGCATTATTCTACATTGTACTCAAATATTTCCGAGTGAGTAGTGAAAGAGATTTTATTCCAAATCCTGTTGTTGTTTCACTTGATAACAACCACCTTCTCATCACCTCTCTTATTCTGCTATGTAGAAAAAATAAAACTGTGACAATATCGCTACATTCCATTAATGATTAAAAACTGCTTTTGTGTGTTTGGTCAGACAGCAGTGTGCAAAGTATTTTACATTGTATCAGCATTACATTTTGCCATAAAACAAAATATGTGAAAGCTGCTTTTTCATAATCTCTTTAATCCTTATATAAAGTCAGCATCTGTGAAAGCTAAAAATAATTTTTTCAGGTCTGATTCCCTCAGAAACATGGGCCAGTTAAATACAGTATACTTGTGGTGCAGTAGGAGCTATGATGTACAGACCTATCAGTTTTTAGTAGTTATTAAAATATTTTGTTATCATGCCATTTTTTAAAGGGCACCCCATATTTGAGCTCTGAAAATGTCATGTGACTGGAAACTAGTTCAGTGTCTGCACCCCTCTATTCTTGGGAGGAACACAGTACTTGGTGCTTGTGTAGCATTTAGGCATCTCATTTGGCAACCCTTGTGATAGACTATTACTGTTAATTAGTTAAGGTAATCTTAATTTATAAATAGATGTTTTGTTGTATGCTGTTTAAGAGTCAGAAAGAATTATGAGTGAGAGACTACCCAACTGGCTATACAGAGAAGTGGTACAGGCAGCCACAGACACCTCTAGGTGTGCCTGAACTACAAGTTTACCTACTGGTTAAGAGCAATTCACTGACATTTTACTGGGATAAGGATATATGGAATTCCAGATAACTAAAATACAGGTTTCCATTTTAAAGGATATTTTATAATTGTATATTGTAAAGTACTGCTTCTATGCGTACAGAACTGTAACAGCAAGTGTGATGAAATGCTGGAGTAGAGAAAGAGAATTTGACTGTGAAAATATATGAGGCAAGGAAGTATTTCTCTCCCTTTACAGCTTTTTTTGTACCTCTTTAATACCTGCAGTGTTGGGGAAGGTAGGTAAGAATGGCATGAAGAATTTACATCCCTTCTTGAGCTGGGTTTGGTCTGTTGGAGAGGAATCTTGATCTGTCAAACCATTTTCAAAGCTTCATCACAGTAGAAGTGTGGCTGGCTCAAAACTGAACCAGCTCTCAATTGCCACATCCATATAACTGAAACATGAAAGTAATGCAGGAGCCTCCTCCTTTTTGAAACTTGCAGGCAGATAGCTTTCCCTCTGTGGATTTTTTTACTGTGTACTGAAAGTGGGCAGGATTTCCAAGTAGGGAACATTGGTTAGAATGCAGGAATTGTAAAAAGCCAGGAAAGAAAAGCTCTTAAAACACTAGACAAGAGATGATACTACAAGGTCAACTGTCGGTACACATTTTCAGTTTCCATGGTCAGGAGGTGTTTGCCAGATAATCCAAAGCCTTAACTGCCTTTGGAACCAGTATAGGACGATCTCTGCCTAATGAGTTTACTGTGATTTGACTTGTCAGTCCCAAATAGTGTGACTTTTGCTCCAAATGTTTTTCTTTTGTGAGGGATACTCTGATTACAGATAACCACAAAAAAATAAGTCCATCTCTCTGATACCTGTGGGCAGCTCATGTGTTCATGTTTGCTGTTACAACACAGTGACACAGTACAGGCACTTATTGTAAATTCTTACCTGCTTTTGGTATCTCTGTCAAATAACAAAGTTTCTTCTTTGGGGCATTGTTGTAATGTTCCTCAGGATATTGAAAACTACTTTGTTGTGAATCACCACAGTATTCTTATCCTTCCCCAGAGAAGTATTTATTGCAGTTTAGTACAGAATTGTCTCTCCAGAATCTTATCAGTTACTTAATAAGGGCACTACCTCCTTCTTCCTACCTTTGTATGAAAGCAGTCTGTCTCTTACTGTGCTTCAGTAATCTCTCAGTTTGCTGATAATGGGAATGAAAGGTGTTTGGACCTAACCAACCAACCCCACTGAAGAATATCTGTCAGGAAATAAATATAAAAAATCATGGTGTTCTTGAGCAAAGAGTGCAGCTTAATAGAGGAAATTATATCATATAATTGGCAGGTACAAATGTTATGTGTATGTGTTTGTTACATGCTGGAATGTGCTCTTAAAACTGGCTTTAGTCCACCCCTAACAAACACCTGTCCCTTAATTGCTGCTTTCCAGCTATTTATGCACTGAGGACCCTCAGAGAAACAACTTTTTTGCCTGCTCAGATCTGTCCCTAGAGAGAAGTGGCTTCAGGGCTTTTCCTCTCGCTTCTCTCACACAAGGGGCCATGCACAATAACATGCTGAGCTTTTCAGGTGCAGTATTATCATTATTCATGATACTGTTAATGAGGAAATCCAGTGGATTAGGATAGATGGACACCTGTCCTAGAATTTACAGGTTAGGTAACTTGTAAGAGTGATATCTTGACTTGTAAGTCAAGTTTTGCAGTGTTGAAGCCATAGTGTAATACTACTTCTAAATAGGTTATTACTAAATGAATACCAGGCAGTTTTTAAAAGGCATATACTGTGTGTTCAGACATAATGTGATGATATTTGGTTGGACAAACTTCACATTGTTAGCTACAAAAAATAGCTAATATAATTTTTATTTCAGCTCAAATTTCTTTATAAATACAATTGGAGAAGACATTTCACTTATTTCCTGTTGTATTTCACTAGTGTTCTGGATATTTTTCAAGTCTTATTAGTACTGCTATTTATATATCTGCCCTATAATCGTTATATTTTTGCTGCTCTTGGGTATCCAGAAAAAAAATGCTGATGAGTGATGTAAGCCTGATGAAGTGATTTCTTTCAAGTGACACATATATTGCAGCTGTTTTAATTAGAGGGTGGGTTTGTTCTGTCAGGAATATTCCTGTATTAAATGAAGCTTATTCAAATTACTGTCATGCAGACTGGAGCCATAATCCCTTGTGTAACAGTTTCATCAGATCTTTGAGCTACATCAAATCTAGCCAGATCAGTAAAAGAAGGAAAAAACTCCATTAAATTAGGAATTCAGAGCTGCTGTGCCTGCATCTGAATCTGCAGTCATCATATCCACACCTTGTGACAGTGGACACAGTGACCTGTTTTTGAAACATATGTGACAACTAAAATTTTGTATTTAATTAATAGATTTGTAATTTGGGATGTTTAACTTCTAATGAAAAATATTTAATAACTAGCATTAACTTGCATTTCTGTTGCCAGACTGAGACACTTTTGAATACTAACATTTCCATTCCCAGTTATGCTACTTAATGAATATTCCTTTTGAAAACATAGCTTTACTACTTTCCTTACAAATAGTAGGAATGCATTTTTCTAAAAGAATGCCAACTGAGAAGTTTTAAAAGACATATCTTATTAGACATGTTTGTGGTATTTGGTTGCAGAAACTTAAGATTTTTAGATACAGAAAACATAACTTGAAAAATAGCTTAATGAGTTTTCTTACTTGTAGCCAAGCTGTCGGCAGACTACAGCTGCATCCCTATCAGACCATCCATCGTCACAAATTGTGCCCCACTGGCCATTGATAAAAATCTCCACACGTCCTTCCTTCTTATTCTCACCATCCATCAGCCTGATGGGAGGACCTGGGAATAAATCACTGCAGTCAGCTCACAGCAACAGAAGCAAGAACTGGCACTTTTAGTTATTTTCATTATATTCAGTACAACTGATACTTATGTTCAACAAGCCTGATATCAGTGGTTAAAGTAGTCATATCCTTCCTGGCTGGCCAAAGAAAGCACTTTGTACAAATTACAAGACAAATACTAAAGACTACTGTACTTTACTGTTCAGAGTTCAGCTGGTTCCTTCATTCCATACAAGTATGTGACATAGCGCAGAAATTGACCACAATTCTCTACAAAAGGGTAGAAAACACCTGAGATACCTTTGATACGATACCCATACAAGCTGGACAGGTTTTCCTTACAGACACTTTATGGGTGAATTTAACTATATCTCAGTCCATAAAGCCATTCCCAAACTGGTTGCTGCTGCTCCTCTTAACCACTGTCTCAGCAAAAAAAAAGGTGCAGCATTGTGTTGAATTTCAACTATTCCTTATCACTAGGCACATTGTTCTGCAGCATGTTATTCTGGATTATTTTTCTAGCAATTGAAGTTGATTGTTTATTCACATATGTTCATAATCTGAAATCTCACTTATGTGGATTAGTCAGACTTAGTTGATCGTGGTTTTTGCAGTGCTTGGCCTGTTGTTACATTTGACTCATTAGGCAAAGTACATACTTAGTTCTTACTTACTCTAAAATTCCTCTGTAGCCTGCAAGCAATGCAAACACCCTTAAAACAGTATTAATTCTTCTGTGGCCTCTTTATAATGTTTAAGGGAGAATCACCTTCTAAATCTTTTTGTATGGCACAGCTTATAATCTTTAATACACTCAAGAGAGTTGCTTTTTAGAATAATGGAAGACTCTTCCTCATTCTTCTGACCTTGTCCTAATCTATTCTAAATATATGAGGATGAGGAATTACTTAATTGTGCTCTTAAGCAAAGCAGTATTTTGAGATATTTGCATTTGATATTTAATTCAGATTATTTTAGAGTATGAATAACTTTTGTACACCAAACTTGAATCTGGTCAGTGCTAGTTAAATTTGGCCTAAGTCATTAAATGAATAGGGAAATATTTGAAGATAAAATCCAAATATTTCCGATTTAATTTAAAGCATATTGTTTCTGTTGGAGCTCATACTGTCTGGACAGTTACATGAATTAACTTCACCAATATTCTGCTTACCTAAGCTGTCGGGATCTTACTGAGCAAATGTCTTTATTATAGTGTATCCTGTCTCCTTTTCAGAGTTCCTTAATATCTGTGTTTCCTTAAGTCATATCATCTACTAATTTCTCATTTTTTTCCACTGAATTTATTCTTACAGGGAAAAAAATTATTTTTCAAATGCTGGGAAGTAAATGGTAACAACACTTTGTCCACTTTCCAATCAGAAATCTTCTAGATGTCAGATAAAGTATGTTATTTTCTTGTTGAACTGATGTGTTCTGGAAGAATGCAACTTAGGTGAGAATTATATTTCTATTAATCAGAAAGAGGCATGGAATACTAATAATATTTTATTGTTATCTCATCTTCTTGTGGTTTAGAAAAAATGTATGTATTTATGAGCACAAAATTAATATAGCATTCTGGTAGCGGGGATGTGAGAATGTTACCATGTGGATGTATTTAACTGAACCAGACTCCTTCAGCAGAGATTATACTTTATAGGAATTTGAGCAAAGAGGCACAGATGGTTTGCATCTGTAAAGACAGCAGTCATGGTTTGAATTCCTATTGTTTTTGGTTTGAGAAAATTCTTTCTACCAAATAGGATTTGATACGTGTACTGCAACATAAAACATTCATTGGATGGTGAGAGGGCTATATGGAATAAGCCTATAAAGAGGGAGAGATTCAAAAAGTACATGTGGAAGTGCTGAATGTTGTTATAACAAGTGGCAACATTGTGCAGTAGTACATGTTGCAGTTTGTGGGATAAACCTTCACTCTGTGATTTCCAGGAAACAGGCATATAAAACTAATTTCAAATTCAACTGAAATATTCTTGGGTAAAGCTAAATGGCATTGACAGCAATTTTCTAAAAGGCTACATACTGACAAGCTACACACTTTGTGTAGCAAATTGTAAAAATGAAACTTCTTAAGAACTGCTGTGCAACCCATTGTTCCCCTGTAGTTTCTACTGTGCATATCTCATAGCCAGAATTATTGTTTAATTATCCACATGTGGATTCAGGAATCTTTGGAATTTATTTGTTTATATTTGGTTCTACAGTTTCACTGTGTAATTGGTATTTTTCTATCATTTCTTATCAGTCTTTTTATTCTCTTTATTTTCCTACAAGTTTGTGGGCTTTTGACATTAGAACTCTTTTATCTGGGTATGTAGTATCATTCTGTCCTGGTCAGTAAGTGAGGCCTGTTCACCCAGACACAATATAAATGACTGGCAATAGTAACACAAATAATTTCTTCTCTCCCTTCCTTCTTGCTGTCTCTGAACTTCCCATCTTCTCCATATCCCTTGTTTTGCAATGTCTGAATGCAAAGCCATAGGAGGATGTAGTATTGATTTGTATTCCTCAGTGCTCAAGTGTATGTCCAGCATTTGACACCACGAGAGTGTTACTTGGAGGCTGAGAAGTGCCAAGTAAAATTAGGTACACCACCAGGAAGTGCTGGAGAGGTCCAAAATCTGGTGGAGACTGAGAGAACGGCATCTCTGGAATGTGACTTTTGTATCTTGCATATCTGGGTTGAGCTTTAATGTTCTGGATGCTTACATTCTAAACAAAACTTGATTGCTTCCTGCGATCTGCAGGAGAAAAGTAAGGTTTTTTCCTTGCACCCATCTGACAGATACTAGAGTTTTGAGAATCCTGAAGTATCCCGTACTTTGGCTGGATCTCTATCCACAGCAAGACTCACACTGTGATTTAGCAAAGAGCTTCCTTACCAAGTGAGAGCTTGTGGCTGTCGTTTTCTGGGTGGCAGATGAGCCTGACATCCTCCTGATGGTTGCAGTCATGCTTCCCCCACTCCCTCCGGGAGCACTGCAGAAGGTTTGTCTCCTTCCCGGAGCAGATCACATCATCCAACCAGATGGGCCCTGAGCTCCCCTCTGAGTAGCTCTCTTTTTCCATACCTGCACTTCTCCCATACCTGCACAACACAGAGGTATGTTTTGGTCCCTAGTGATCAGAGGACTCGTGAGGCTTAAGCATGAGAAAGTGGTTACTCCTGAGGAAATAAAGGTTTCTCCAGTATTCTCCGTAAAGCTGGTTCAGTTAGCATTAAATTCAGTGACAGCACCATATGCTGCCTCTTCAGTAATTTTTTTTTTAAGGAATTAGTGTTACATTAATACAAACTTAAGAATGTAATACCTTTGATTAAGGCTGCGCTTCAACCAAGCATATGGCTGGCTCAATGACTCTGAGGCTTTACGCATATTCTTAGTATTCTATATACATTTAAATGTCACAGTCTGAGATAAAATCCTTTTTTGAATTCAGCTGTTAGAGTTTGAAGGCAAGACAACAGTCACCTACTGAAAGTGTGTCTTCGTAGCCACAGTCAGTAAGAAAAGTAGGGAAGAGTGAATGCATGAAACTAATGGGATTTTTTTAAAATGCTTTTCAGTACATAACTGTTCCAGGGCCAGGCTGTGGGATTTGCTGAGGTAGTGCAGAAGGACTTACACCTTGAAAATGTCTGTCATTAATAATGACTGTACAACAAGCAAAGATTTAGAAGAATCAAACTTTTACAGGCAAAATAGAAAGCAAAATCTGTTGTTCTCTGCAGCACATGCATCGATTTCAGCAGAAAAGAGAACTGGAAGGAACTCAGTGAATAAAGGCTGCCAAATCACATTTGTTGAAGGTTTTTCTGCCTAAACTAAAGCCTAAATAACTCCGTGAGACTGAGGGAAGCAGGCTTTAATGGATTTTAACTTGGTAGTTTCTATGAAGCACTCAGCTAGTATTAAAAACCCAGATTCTTTAAATAGGGTCCATGTAGGGTTTGTGTAAGTGTCATCGTGGTCAAGTCACAGAGTCAGATAGCCAATATCAAGTAATCTTACTTAAATCCCAGCTGCCGGCAAACCACGTGTGTGTTCAGCTCCATCCAGCCATCGTCACAGACCGTGCCCCACTGCCCCGTGTGATAGACCTCCAGGCGGCCCTCGTGACTGCCCTTGCCACCTGTGAGCCTCAGTGCACCATCTGTGCCAGTAACAAGGGAGAACAAAAACAGGATCAGTATTTCTCAGATCTAATTATTGTTCTAAAGCAAAATCAGTAACAGTGCCTTTACTGCATCCAGTCAGGGTTTTGTGCATCTGCAGTCTTTCAAGGTTCTCTTTCTAGAGCTGCCTTTGTCCCTTTTTTTCCTATGTGATGACTGACGACTGACGTACCTGTGAGAGGTGTGCAGGAAACACCAGCATCTTCTTTGTGGCCACAGTTGTGTTCTCGCCAGGAGCTTTTTGGGCACTGTTCTATCGAGAGTTCATTTCCCGTGCACCGCACTTCATCCAGCAGCACGGGGCCAGAGCCTTCTCCAAAGTAAGCCTGGCTCCAGGCCTTGGCAACACCCCTGTGGAAATGCAAGGAACACCCAGTCAGGAGGAAGCAAGCTGGAGATTTTTCTTTCCTGTGCCTTTGACTTTTAACTTTCCTAGGAGAGATTACAGATGTACAGCTTGGCTATGAGTATTCTAAGTTTAATACTCATTTAATGTCTATGTGTAGTAAAAATAATCCAATATATATTTCTACAGTGACTTTCACCTGTTGTCCTCAAAGCACATTAATCAAATCTCAAATACCCACGAGGCAGATAAATGTGATTGTTCTCCATTTAAAAACCATGTGAAAACCACAGCAAAGAGGTCTTAAGTGACTTGACAGTGTCATATCACCGGTCAGCAACAGAACAGGCAGCAGACCAATGACTAGCCTTCTATAGAGTATATTCTCTGTCAGCAGAAAGGATTTTGAGCACAAAAAACTATGTAGATTGAAAACTCTCCATTGTTTTAGAATTACAGAAATTATGCAGTGTTTAACCCTTTATCATCTATCAGGATTTTTACAATTCTATTTAAAATACCGTGTCTTTCATAAGGAAATGTTTGCCATGGTTTGGTTTCTTTCCACTCAATAGTTTCTCTGTTCCTATATTCACTCTAGTTTGAAATGGCAAGATTGAAATGTCTAAATTTTGGACTGTAATGATTTACCTATCTAAAGCAGCAGTTTAAATTAACTAAAAAGCATCTTGTTTTTCTGTGTATCTGATAAAAATGGTGGCAGAAATGTATAGACAACGTTAAGGAAAAAAATCCTTATTCATTAAGCAGCTGGCTGAAATCAAAGAGATAATGATGGACTACTCTGAATGCTGAAAACAATTTATACCATACTCCAGTAAGAGTCTCTGGAGATAGACTAAGGCAGAGACAATACATCCCATCATTCTAACCAGAGGAATTTGTGTCAAGCAAAAATTATTTAATAATAAAAGAAGTTATCATTATTTTCTACCTATTAATGGTAGATTCATATTCTGGAGTTTTATACGAGTGCTACAGAAAAGTTGAAGGGTTTGGGAAGCTACTTACTGAGAAGCTTTACTTCTGCAGTTTCTGGCATATTTCCAGATGGATTAACAGTATGCAAATTTAGATTATTTTTAGTACTTCAGAACTGGTCTACTGCCACTCTTGGTAAGATTTCACTTCATATTAATTAGCATGTTTGTTGTAGCATCTTGCTTACTTGAGAAATTCTGTAAATCTCTAGACATATTTCAAAAAGACTTAGCAGGTTTAATACCATCTTAATACAATTTATTTACTCAGAAAAATGAATCAAATTAGAAGCATCTAAGAACTGCAGTTTGTGATGATTAAATATAAGTAACAAAAAGTTTTAGTGTCATCAGTAAGGAGTCAGGCTAAGAGCATTACACTTGTCATTAGTATACAGAAATGCAAAGCAGAGCTTAGTAACTCCCTAAACCTATTAAATAGCAGCCCAATTCAAAAGCAGGAAAAGCCTGCAAGAAGATAGACTCTCCATTAGGTATTCCCAATTGAAAATGTGCTAGAACACAGAAATACAACATAAAATAAGCTGGGGAAAAATAAAAATCTGATGTCAGAGAAGCACATTGGCTCAGTAGGACAAGTACAATATTTTTATCTAGTCCACAATTCTCCTCCTTCTGAGCTAATTCGTGTGGCACAGGCAGCCCAAGGCCTCAGTTACAAAAACAAGTACACTCTGGAGAGCACCCATTAATGCCACAGAACTTTCTACCTTCAATACCACTTCTTTCAATTCACCACAGGCCCAGCAGGCTTGAACAGATGAGTTCTGTTCCAGTCTCCTGTGCATTTACCTGCTTAGTTCTCATCCAGGCTGTCTCAGACATAATGCCCTTCTCCTGCATGGGATACAACCCAGCATCTTCTCTGCTTCTTATTCCTAATTCTTTCCCTCTTCAACCCCACTGGCCTTCCATCCCAACTGTCCTCATCTCCTTCCTCTCTGATCCAGCAGTTCTCTCCTTAGTCTCTTGCCTCTGCAGCATCTTTCTGCAAATACCAATGCTTATTTTCTGTGGGGTATCAAAATCCCCCCTGGCTGTTAAGAAAGTGAAGCAAGAAAATCCAGTTCTGCTGCTGTAGCTATGTTTCAGACCATGCTTCGTTCACACAGAATCACTGACAAGCCTAACTGTCAAAACTTCAAACAGATCTCTAGCTCAGTATATGCAAAGTGACAGTCTTCAGAGACTCGTGGTTTAAACAAATCTAGAGAGATTCTCACAGGCATGCTAAAAAAAACATATCCTTCCTGACAAAGCACTGCTCTTTTGCCAAAGCCAGGAGGTTGTCAGACCTGCAGTAAAATGGATCATAAGGATTTGAACAGTTAAAGCAAATTTCTTTTCTTCACCTACAGGTTTGGATTGAAACTTTACAGGAATTGTAGTGAGTTTTCACTACAAAGTCAACATTTATTCTGAGACATTCCTTATCTGTCCAGCCAAACAGACAAAATTGGCCCTATCATATGACACTGAAAACTGGTTCCAGAGAATTGAACATAATGACACTGTACCTGAATCTTCTGTAAATAAACTTAGTTGCTGCTCCGAAGTATCGATATGATTTTAAAGGAGCATTTTTTTTACAATTACGCTTTTCCTAGTTTCATCTGTGTGTCTGATAACTCTCCTGCTTTGCTGCTGGAATAACAAACATGTAGAAAAACAAACCCGAGGCCAAGCTGCCGACAGACAACTTCGGCATCTGCATCATCCCACTGGTCATCACAGACTGTGCCCCACTGGCCACTGTGGTAGACTTCCACTCTTCCTTCGTGGGCACTGCTCCCCCCAGCCAGCCGGATCGGAGTGAAGACAGGGCCTGGGAGCAAACACAGAATGCAGAACAGGTCATTCGCTTCCTAAAATATCGTTCAGATAGTAAAGGAGGAAGATGGCTTAATGGTTTCTCTGATATCACTCAAGAACCACATCTTCTTTTTTCTACTTAGATGGAAAACCTGAAAGTAAAGTGAGTTCCCTTATGCTCCACTCTCACTGCTGAAAAATCTTAGACATACTAGTGACCATATTGATCTTGAATTACCTAAGTGTCAGAGCATTCACAGATACTTAGTGCTGTAAGGCCAAATACTGAATCAGTCAGTAGAGCTGCCTTTCTACAAGAGCAAAATTGGGTAAAATCTGAAGAGGCAAAAATTATGTCATAGACACAGAAATAGAAATTCATCCTTGTATTTTCTCATTCCATTAGAAAATCCAGTCAGAGCAGTGATATCTCTTTGACTGTGGAGTCTCACTTGAATTGTGTGAGTATTGTTCCCTTCCTGCTTCCAGTCTTCTAAAATCAGTAGCTCCCTTCTGGTGTACCAAGAAAACTGTCTTGAAAATATCACTGCTGAATAAATCTGTAATAATGCAAACAGTTCAAAGCCACATAAAACCCCATAATTCCTCTAATGTGAACAAGGTTATTTTAAAGTTTCACCATATCTAACATCCGAATGATTTAAATTTGAATAATTTTTGTATAACTTTCCAACCTACTAATGCTACTATTTAATCTAATTTTTGGTTATTTAAAAAACCCAAAACAACAATATTGAGGGCATTTCTCCAATTTCATTTTAGTGTGTCACGGATATGAAATGTGAGGGAGGTGTGTGGGTGTAAATATTTTAAAAGGCTAGTTGCAATAAAACCTGCAAAATGTGAAAATATTTCTAGTTTTCCATTTCTTTAGGCAAAACTTGCTTTCATTCTTTGTCTCCTAGCTTGAAAAGATTCTCCCTTCCCTCTACTCAATAGCTTTCTAAGACCAAAATGTTCTTTTAAAAGCCATTTATCAAAATATTGCTCATTATTAATAGAGCTTTAGGACAAAAATACACCAGACTTCTTTGGATAAAAACGTAAGTAGGAGAAGAAAGGCAGCACAGAACTGGCTGCAGCCACATATTTTGGTTTCAGCTGAAGAGATTGGTATTGCCAGCTCCCCAGCACTGCCAGCCCAGCCCTCCTCGAGGCAGCATTATCTTAAATCTGATGGCATGCCCTCCCATTTAGTTAGAATGTTGATTAAAACAATATCAAATATCTGGAAAACATTAATGATACTTTTTTTCCTAATAATATAATTTTGACATTAAAAAAAAAAAAAGTGGGGAAACAATCCTCATTTTACAGCTAGAGATTCTTGCTACTTTACTCTTTCTCACAATCTACATCTGAAAGAAACAATTTGTTGATTATGGAAAGTTAAAAAGTTGTTAAGCTAGGTGCTGCTTGAGGTATTTGAAGCAGTTAATGATGCAATGATTCAATCTGTATAATCTGTTGCAAGAAATCTTAACACTTTTTCTAATTTAAAAATGAGTCATTATTACAACTTCTACTTAAATACAGACTTAAGAAAACCATATATATTTTTTTTACCCAGGGAGGAGCTACATGTGACAGCAGCTGCCATTTTTTGAGGACATGTCCCATCTTGCCAGGTTTCTTTTTCACATAACAGTATATTTTCTTCATCACCACGACAACGCACTTCACTCCAGAAAACAGGAATAAGGCCTAGTCCAGAAAAGGGTATGTGTTTTGCTGTACCTTTTTCCCTGTAAAAATAATCAGGATAGGGCATCACAGTGGGAGGAAGGGAAGTGGGAACATTTTCTCATATATAAATCTTGGAGTAGAAAAGAAAGGGCTTTCTTCAGTCGTGTGAATTCATCACATTTTCATACAGTTCAGTATTGTCTTCTGCACAAAGAAAAGTAACAGATGTGACCCAGTTCTCACCATTTTGCTGTGGGATATTTTAGTACAAAGACTGTTGCAGCAGGGCCAGCTCCATTCCTTCTCTCCCAGTTCTTAACTACAAAAATCAGTAACAGAGTCCACAGTCTGTAGGTGAATCTACAGTACCAGCCCACTGCAGTTACAATTCCAGGGGGGTAATGCCACCAGGCCGTTCTCCCTTACTCTGTCTGTCCTTTACTCCATGAAGACATACCATGCTCTGCCCATAAATGCCATGTATTGTGCTGTGGTGATGGGGCAGTGCAACCACCTCACACTCCATTAGATCAGGCCCCCATCCATTCTTCTCTATTCAGCCATTCCCATCCACCCAGAATACTTTATAAACGGCTCTCTTTCCTTCTCATGCTGAATCTACATCAACCCAAGTATGGTGATATCAAAGGAACAGATAGATGGAGCACCTAAAAAGCACCAGTAATACCTCCTGAGTTCACCTGGTGTTACAGAGATCCAAATTTCTGCCAAACATTCAAGATAACTCAAACTTTCAGCTGCTGTTTGCTTGGGACTTTTTTTGGCCTGGGTTCAGCTTTGAGCCATTTCTGTTGAAAAGAGCAAACCATTCACCCGTATCGCTGAACTACTTTTGCTAGCAGCAGCCTCGTTCAGCTGAAATGTTCAGGGTATGAAAAGCAGATAGGACTTAGATGAAAATGAGGGAAGGAGCCACTGCACGTAGGCAGCTGAAGTCATAAGCAAAATCACAGCCTCCAGATGGCTGAACTTTTATCTCACCTAATCCTCATATTTTTGTAAGTTGGCATGGTGTGTCCAGATTAGTATTGAACACTATAAACCAGCTTAGATTTAGTTCTGGCTAGCAGTCTTAAAAAGTGGAATAATCATTAGGAATGTCACAGTGCAAGTCTGCTATAAAAGCCCCTTACAGCTTGTAGCAAGCAAAACCACTGCTTTGGTATGTAAGTGAAAGAAATGTTAGAAAGGCAATAAAGGCAGCCAAATTATGCTAAAGGGTGCTGTTGATTAACTCCATTCTGGCAGCAGTGGGAAGTGGTGGTCAGCGAGGACAGTGCAGGGACTTTCGACCTGTCCAACATGGCTGTAGCTCTAAAATGTTGCCATTTGTCAAAAACATAGGATGAGTTCCAGGTGTCATTTGGCATGCTAGAATGGATGATTACTAGGATAACCCCTTACTCCTGAGAACCAGGAATTCTCCTATGATTAGGAGCCCATGTAGAGTCTAATCCTGGCCACATTTACATTGTTATAGATTCAATAACCTCACTGGAGCTGTTAATTGACACTTAGATATGTGAGATCAGGATCAGACCACATAATTCTGTCTTCGTGGACATCTCCTAGATGTGCAGTAGAGCAGTTTGTGTTTGCCCAAAGCTTGCTGACCTGTTCCCACATTTCACTTTGAAAGCAAAGCATTTGGTCTTCTCCCATCCAGATCCCATCTTCAGCTTTCTGAGGAAGTACTGATTTCCTCTTTGAAGTGTAATGCGGCTGAAGCAAGCAAAGTATTCTGGGAAGAACAACTTCAGCATTCAAACACTTTCAAACAGAAAAAGCAATCACCAAACAAAAAAGCCCTCAGGGTTTACAAAATAGATTGTCCTTTATACTGAAACAGCATTGAAATGAGTTGACTGATTTTTACTCAAACTGAAACTTACCCAAGTGCAAGCTGTCGACACACAACAGTCGCGTCATTATCGTCCCAATGGCTCCCACAGATTGTTCCCCAGATTCCATTCAAATAAACCTCCACTGTACCTTCAAACTCATTCTTGCCTCCCCGGAGTCTCACTGACCCTAGTTACCAAAAATTAAAAATAAAACAATTACACCTCCAAGATACGCTATTGCTCAGTTAATGCATCCCACATGGAAGACTCTGAACCTCATTTTCCCTAAGTTCCTGTTTCATGGATACTGAGCTGTTTCCAAGAAACATTCTGGCACACCTAACATTCTCACACAGTGATACAGAAATTGAGAGAACCTTTTTTTTACATGAGGAAAGCATTTTGCTCCTCATACTGAAACTACATCATCTGATCCTTCTGATGCTACAACTTAGTTAAAGATAAAGTATTTATAGACACATCATTATTGAAATGTGATTTCCTCTACCCAAATGAGCAAAACATATATATGTTTGTGTATATATATATATATAGTGTGTGTGTATATGTATGTCTTAGTATGAAATATGCTAGACTTTTATCTTCCACAAAATTCCATTGACCTTAAGGAAATCAGAAAATAACCGCATGGATGCATAGCTTTTGCTCTAACCCATGTTACATTATGCATGTCATAGATGACAGCAGTTTATTTTAGCCAAAGAATGCATTTGTTCATACTTTTCTCAGACAGAAAAACACTGCATGTAGTTCTATTAATTCATGAGAGGTCTTTACCAAATTCTCAGACAAAGCAAGCTAAAAACCATAAGGAATTGTCTAAAAGAAGTGAGGCAGGGAGCAGGGGGAAGTGCTTCTTGAGAGCTACAGCGCACAGAAATCCAAGAAAATTAGCAGATTTTGCATTTTTGTATTACAGTAGTTTTACTTGAGATGTCAGATGCATCTGAAGTCGAAGGTAGCCAAGTGCCACTGGCAAAGGTGGGAAAAAGTTGGTCATAGGGATAACTACACAGAAACAGAAAAGAATCATGACAGAGCAGTAATTCAACAAGAAACATTTCTGTTAAATTATCAAACATAGCCCAGCTGTATGAAATCGTATTGCCTGAAATCCCAGTTAATCCATCTGCCTCTGTTCTGTGATCTACTTAGAAGCTACACCATCATCCAGTTTGCAGGGGTTTAGCAATGGGATGAAAAGAGTCAGGGTTTGTGCCTGCATTTCATTGTGTATGTGTTCCTCTTTGTGTAAATAACAATAATAATAGTTAGATCCACTTTTTCTTCCCAGTTTCTGTCCTGAGTTTAGTTCAGTGTATTTTATAAAACCACAAAACCAAACAACTGCCAAATAACTCGAGGAATTAATTAACCTCGTTTGGCTTGGCGTGTTCCTTTTTGCCTCCTATTTACTTTCTCAGGAGTAACTTACTGTGCAGTAAATTACAAACAACATTTATTCAACTCATGTTACAGAGTGAGCTATCATTCCTGAGAGATGATTATTACTGAGTCAAATATAACTATACTGTAGACATGTTGCACATCGTTTATCTGTCTTTACAATTTTTCTCTTTGTGTTTTTCTGTATGTGTCACAGACAGAGAGAGTCTGGAATTCTGTTTATTTCTGCTCTTCACCAGACTTTTGTATAGACTATTATTTTCACTTGAAATATCAACTGCAGTCATAGCAAAGTGGTTCCTGACATACCAGAAAGCGAGTTTGGAGATGTCATCTCCAAAAATAAGTTTATTTTAGTGCATGATTGCTTACAGTGCTGCATGACATCTGCTGAAATCAATACAGTGTTTCCTGGGTACACATTACACAGTGTTTCTATTCAAATATTTGAATAAGGGAGTACTCAAAGAATAAAATTCTCTTCTAAGATCTCCATGACAGAATTTGGCTCATTCCTCTTTCTGTATTTACAGATTTCCCAATGACAGTGGTGGAAGAACTTAGTCATGTACCTACAGCAAAACATACAAGAGGATTGTTAACGGTAATTTAGTAACTAATTTTAAATATTCTTGATTTTCACCTGATAAGTTAATCTAGAAAGAAATAAAAAGAAAGCCTATTTTTACGTGTAGGTACTATTAAACCTGCCATTTAATAGAGGTAACCAAATATATGGTATATGCACTTTGAAGTATGTATCAACCTCTGTCATATGACCAAGTCATAATTATGTAGCAGACAAATCAAAGGGCAGTAATGAGAAAATTATTTCTCTGTTGTTGACTCAAAATGTTGTGGTATTCAGACACCTGGTAGTTGTATTACCAGATCAAGAGATACATTAGTTACTGTAGTGAGTGATACCTCATAAAACAGAACCTTAACATCAAGACTTTAATTACAGTAGCTTAGTTTTTCTTTCCAGTATATAAAACTCTTCACGATGAAACACAGCTCTGTGTTTCCTGTGCAAATTGATCCTAGGGAATTGCAGGATAACAGCATGATTTGCCATTATGTGTGTTTATGCTGTATTACCAAATATCTGTTTATGTGTTAGTATTTTAATTGCAAGATAGTGTTTGCATTGTAAAACTACCAGGAAACACTTTTTCACTTCATAGGCAGCAAGAAACCTAATATTTAGCATGATTGAAAGGATACAGGTTATTCTCATTTTCACTGGTTAAGTCTACTGCTGTTCCAATGTAACACCTCAAGCACCCCAACATGCGTCTGAGGGGCTTCCTCTGTGCTGCCTCTGGAGCACAGCTCTGGAGAAGAGCATCTGCATTCCCAGACCTTAGAAACAGGTCTGGCTTAAGTGTATGCCCTGGAGGCTCTCGATTTCTGGAGTCATAGGTATAGTAGCATCTCAAATTTTTAATCTATAATTTTTCAGCTCTTTTTAGTTGCTGAAGAAAACTAAACCTGTTGGGAGTAGAGCTGATGCAGTAGTATCTACTCTTTCTGCTCTCCACCAGTTCAATATGGTGTCAGACCTCTGCTTAAAGTGCTTACAAAACCTACCCTGCTCAACACAAAGTTCAGCAACAGGGAACGGGAGCAACACGATCCTGCCCATGGCTCTGCCCTCCTCAGCACTGGTCAGGAAGAGCGACAATGAGGAGAGGTGACCTAACCCCACAATAGTTAAAAACAAGGGCACAGGACACAAAGCAGGCCTATGAGACAGCTCTAGACACATACTGTGGTCTTAGGACAGACTTAATTCAGCTCTTTATTAACAGTACAATCTGGAGTCTTGACAGAAACTCTTTCATTTATAAATACTCAGAAAGTACGTATGCATTTACTGTAATTGTGTTCTAGCTGAGGTCACTGACGGTCAATTCCTGTTGTTTACATACAGGCTGGTAATTTTAGTTGTCCTGGTATCTGCCCAAGTCAGAGTCTTTGCTATCTGCTATCCCTGTTGAAAGGAGATTAAGTTATACTTGCAAATGCAAGGAAGTAAGGGTATCCAGTGGGTGCTGCTGAGACTTGCTCCAGAACACCTGTCATATAGGCTGAAGATGAGACACTCAGGAAAACAGGGAGAGGAAAACCACCCAGCCAACTTTTAATTAACTCCAAAAAGCAGAAGAGCTTCAAAGAAGTTGTGCTGTTGTGCTTGGCCCCTTTTTCTATACATTCTTATGTGCAGTGATGCTGGGTAACTTCAAACCCTGTTTTATTTTTTACATTTCACTGGAAATGAGCATTGTTATTGTGTGTCTGAATTGCAAATAGAATGGGAATCACTTCTGCTGTATGTGTAAATGCTGCAGCAGTGGAGTTTATGGTGTTGGCTAAAGGTGTGCCATAGTTTCTTGGTAAACACCTGTGTCCAAAGGTTTGTAATTTGCCTGTAAATGTAGGTTGGGAAAAGAAGAATGAGAAGTAGAAATTGCCTGTGCCTTTCACCCTGGTGCAATGTGCTCTGGAATGACAGATATAAAAAGCAAAAGAAGTAATTTCAATTTTGGGTGTCTGTAAAAACAACAAATATTTTTATTTCTGCCTTGATTTTCAAAGTATTCCAGCATGGGATAATGCCACAGAAAGGCCCTGCACTGATAATTCATCTCTGTTGTCTTGAAGTCAGTTAGGTCAGTCCAACTTGACATCAAGTGTGAGGGTCTCCCTTTGACACATGCTCTATGTCCCATGGGACCACACTGTAACTTGTAGTATTTCAGAATACATGGGGATGATCCATAACACATATAAAACAGTCTATCCCAGTTTCAGAATGAAACTAATTCACTGGTTTATCTGAGGTACTTGTAAAAAGCTACCTGTATCACAGGTAAAACCTAACATCGGTTCAGATCTATGGAAACTTCCCTTCCAGGATCAAGCCTGACTAAAATCAAAGAAATGAATCCTGTTGACTTCAGCAAAATTATGGATGGTGCTCACTGCAATCAATGAATGCTGTAGTCTATCACTTTCCTGAGCACTGCTCTTAGTCTAAAATTACAATTATTTCCCCCTGACATTTTAACCTTGAAAAAAGGATGCCTCCATCAGAACTACTTTTTAAGAACTATCTGGAGAATCAGTAGCAGTATTGCATACTGAAGGATCCTTATATCAGAACTTTCATAAATATTGCATACACTGAGTGTGTAATGTGCTGTGTTGGTTCCTCTGCAGCACTGAGATCCATCATGTCAGCAGTCAGTGGTTTAAGGCTCTGAGAAACTAAACTGAAACTGAGCAATTTAATGGGCTCTGAAGGACTGCAGTTGTCTTATGTGGGCAGAGCTGGAGAAAATGAAGGGTCTCACACTGTGCAGCTCTGGTAAGAATGGTTCCAGAGGAGCTGCTTCTTAGAAGGAAAATATGGACAGTCATGTTTCATTTCTAATCGTAAGCTATTAAAAAAAACAAAATCTCAAAAGTCATTCCATCAGCTGCTTGGACTATAGTATAACAGGTGGGGAGAATAATCTAGTGTTTAGATTATGAGCCTGAGGCTTGATTCTTCTCTCTCCAAAGTTTAGTGAAGCTTTATTTGATTGACATTAGTGGAATCACCTTGTGATAAAAGCAATTTTAATGGAAAAAGTCAGGCCTTTCTGGAGATGTACTTTATTTCCAGTTCTGCCACTGACCTTTGACAAAGACACTTACCCTGTTTTGTATTGTTTCCTCTTTGTAATAGAAAGGAAAATAATTAACTCACTTGACTCAAATTGCTTTAAATTAGATGTGTAACAACATAGTATGAACAACATATGCAGAACACTGTAACTATGTGCCACACAAACATGGTGTGGCAGCAGCTGCTCCCAGGTACTGAGCTAGGGAACTCATTCTTGGAGCCTGAGCACACTACAGGAAAGTTGTTATTAGCAGTAACTAAAATACTAAATTCTGGTGGACTTATACTGTCTCTGTGTAGAGTACTCTTATGTTCATTTATTGTCCTCTGGGATGTCCTTGGTTAGTCATGATAATTTATATATATTTGTATTTGGTTTACTTGCTTTCAAGGCATGAATAAGTAATGTTAACCAGATATTTTTAGAAGGAAGGAAATGAAACACCAAAATCTATTATTTTAAACCATAAAACTGATTTTAGACTGGTACTGTACAGAATAATTGCAAAGGCACTTTTAAAAATTTTTTTCATTGTTACTTTTAAAATATAAACCAGTTTAATATATACACATACACGAAGTTGAGCCAATTAATTTTGCAGATAAGTCTTAATATTTAAGTTATAAAAGCCCAGAGATTTACAGGTAAGCCTTTGAATATGGTATTGTATTTAGTTATGGCAGGTGCCTAACACTGAGTATGGGCTTCCTTAGGCCAGGTACTAAAGCATGAAGTGCAGTGAGTTTCACTCTGAGCAGTCTGTCCCTCTCTAGCTATAACCACATCATGACATTGCCTCACTGGCCTCTCTGCTTCTTGCAAGAAAAGAACATACTTCAGGGGGGATGTTACAGTAATGTTTATTTCTAGGCAAATGGCTTGATTTGTGTCATGTTCCGCCTTAAGCCATCTCACAAACTCTAATTCTTTCATATTGCCCCCATGGAGGCCTTTGGACAGACATTGCCCCTGGTGATGCCACTGGAGTTTACCACCGAGTCCAACAGGAACAGGTGATCTGTCCATTAGAAAGTATTGGCTATTGTTCAGTAGCTGTGTCCTCCCTCTTAGCAGGGGCCAACCTGGATTTCCTTTTTCTGAGGGAACAAAGCAGCATTCTGAAAAGGCTGGAGAAACACAGCTAAACCCAGATCATGCAGTATTTTTGGTGGTTTTTTGCTTAAATCCCTTTCATTCTGAACTTACAGGGGATTCTGAAACTTACTTTACTAAGTGCAAGATTGGGTTCTTAGCAATAAACTGCTGTGTTCTTCACTATTATATCAGACCAAGTCCTCATAAAGTATTTTGGGAAGCAGACTGAAGAATTCTAAAAAAACCTATAAATGCGTTGGGCTAAATCAGAGAAGCAGCTGTGGCACCCTTTCTGAAAGTGAGACCACTTAAAGGGCATGAAGTCTTCTGGGGTTTTTTTCATCTGTGTCTAGTTATCTCTTTTTCTCCTCCATGCCATCAGCTGCCTGGTATTCTTTCCAGGGAAACATCTGTCCTGCATAAGATCATTCTGTCTTCTTGAAGGAGTACATTTAACTTGGAACACAGCTTTGGAAGCTGCATTTTTTTTAGTGTGTAAATGATCAATATGGACTTTGGTGCCTGCATATCCTCTTCATGTGGTATTTTATACCAATATGTATAATTATCATGTTGTTCAAATTAGCTTCTTTTTTTTCACACACCTTCTATGGCTGCTGTTGGAAGAGAAGGATAACAATCCTTGTCAGTCATCTGAAAGTAAGTTAATTTTAAAAAACCCCTCACAACCCAAAGTCAATTTCCATGACAAACAAAATAGTCGTATTAATGATCAACTCCCTTGCTGGCTTTGTGCTATTACAAAAGATGTAAAAGGAAGGACAATAAAGCAGGGAATTTTAATTTTCATTTCAACAATTACGCTTCATCATACTTAGTATAGCTATAGATAGGACAGGATTTTTATTTAGGTAGGAGATAATACCAGAGCAATGCTGGAGAAAATGTGAAGTCATTCAAAACCAGAGTGTACATCAATGTATTTAATGCCAACACTCATGAAATGTAAAGCTGATCAAGGGCTGAATGCTGAAATTGCTGTTCAGTCCTTACACACTGAAAACTTCCACTGAAGTCAGTGGGAATTCAGCTGGGAGTGTGTGAAGGGAGCACAGGTCTCTTGGCTCAGCTCACGGATGTTGTTGAGCACCAGCACTAACTTGTGAACCCCGTTATCCTAAGATGTGGGGGGGAGAACAAAGTCATACTCTGTAAATAGTTCGTCTTTGGAGCCAGGCATCCTTCTATTTCTCTTTCTGCCACTTCACTTCTGCAGACCAAGTGCTTACCGGAGAAGTGAAGCCGGTTACAAAAAAAGAATGCCAGCCAGCTTGGGCAAACTGAGCCTTATTGAACGCTTACGGCACAGCTTTGAAACGGGGTTCACCTACCCAGTATTAGAATAGCGGCGGAATAAACCCAGGCGGGGAGCTTCGTCTTTCCGCTGCATCCGCTGATGTACGAGTTTAACTCTCCTCTGCGAACAGCTTTGGCTGTCACTTTGGCAGACGGTGTCCGTCCCCTCGTTCCCCGTTTCCTCCAGCGACAGGGAACCGGGTACGGGATGGGAGAACGCCGCCGCCCGGCCAAGGCTCTCTCAGTGTCTGTCTCCCCCCGCGTCCCACAGCCCCGCGACTCTGCCGCTCCGCCGCCACTCCGCGCCCCAGGCTCGCCCCCTCCCCGCTTACCTCGCTCGCAGTCAGCGCGGCCGCGCTCCGCCGGGTCCCGGCCGGCCCCGGGGGCGCAGCCAGACCGCCCCTCAGCGCCGCCGGGCA
>WEKY01036736.1:44917-55985 GCA_013390045.1 Picathartes gymnocephalus
CCGCACGCCCCTGCCGCCCGCCCCCGGCTGCCCGGCCCTCAGGGGCAGGGCGAGTGGGGCACGGAGAGGCGCAGCCCCGCCGCTGCCGGCCCCCTACCTGCCGCAGCCTGCCCAGCGCGGCGGGGAGCGGAGCGGAGCGGCCGCCCGGACATGGGCACGGCCCCTCGGGCAGCACCGGCGGGGCTTACAGGGGGATGCGTACCCCGAGCCCGGCCTCGGGATTGCCGCCCGCTCCCCCGCCAGCCTCGGGGCTGCCACCCCCGTACCATCCCTCGCCGGCGACGCCCCCGGTTCTGTGCTGCCCGCGGTCCCGCCGCAGCTCCGCAGGCTCACCCCACCCCTTGCATTGGGGCTCCCCTAGCAGCCACCTTCTCTGCCCTCGCCCCGCGCCTGTGTCTCCCCCGAACTCCGATAGCCTCACAAAGAGCAGAAGGAGCCTGGACAGAGCCTGGCCTGGGGCGCACAGCTTCGGCACGAGAGGGTCAAAACGGGCCCGCAGGGCTGGCTGGGGCGGCATAGGGATGGAGAGATCCCCAGACATGTTAGCGGGGAACAAAAGGGCTGGAAACAAATGCCGTGAAATGTCTTCGAGCCCCATGTGCTCTGAATAGTAATCTGCTTATTTCCAAGCACTGCAGAGGTCTGCATGACCTGATCATCTCTGATTTCCTTGTCCCGCCGGGATGGCTGTCAGTTACTTCTACTTCTTTGTCTTATATTGTTTGGTTGTTATTTTGGGTTAGTTACTATGTTTTTCTTTACTGCTTGTTTTAATCTATGCCGTCCATTCTTGAGGTCCAATTCTGCCTCATGGAGCAAGTACCCTTCATTTGGCAATTTGTAATGTGAGTCTGTTGATTCACTTCTCCCTAAGATCCTTTTTTCCTCTCTTAACTTTTTTGTCTGGAATGTGTTCATCTGATTTCTGAGTGAGCACATCAGTATTTCCACTATCATTTGTTGAGACAAAAGTCTAAAAGAAAGAGGGTGCTTTCTGCTTTCCATGCAGACTCCCATATATATCCAGTGAACAGTGCCCTTCCTTTAGCAACCTCCAAACTGTTCAAAAGGTGCAAAATGCAACTTTACCGGTTTAAACTTTTGTTTATATGAACAAAAGAGCTCCAGTGCTAAGGAAAGCAGGTCCCATAGTCTTTAGGATTGCCTGTGTTCATCTTAGTCCTGCTCGTCTGTGGTTAGTTCTTTATTGCAGCATTACAGTTTGTATTTTAATCACTCACAAAATTAAAGCATACTCTGCTGGGATTTCTACAGCAACGTGATAACTATGCTATCACAGTGTCTGTTGCACTTCTTTGTGGACAGAAACGCACAGATTGTTCTTTCTTGCTGAGATTTCTTCTGGGGATATGGATATGCATTATTTAAAAAACATCAGGACTGGCAAGAGTTTAATTTGTTTTCAAAGTATTTGACTCTATACAAGACAGTAGCCTGAAAGCAACTCATTACGGCTGTTTTTAAATTGTCTGAAATTCTATGTCTGTCATGACAAGTTAGTTGCTTTTATCCTTTGGAAGGACCAGTTAAAAGCATGCTCAGCCTAGCTGGTTAAGGTTTCCTTCATTGCCTAGTAAAGACTTTTTGGCATCAAATAACAGCAATATTTCATTTTCCCTGACCTAAGCTCTTTTTCCAACCCTCTGTAGCCTGGAAGAGAAAGGGTTCTGCTGATCAGCACAGGGGGAAGAGAACAAATGAGTATGATGAGTCTTGCAAAGCGCTTCAGGCGAAGCTCTGAGCCTGGCACTTATTCACATATTCTGATTGCATTCGCCTCCCCAAGGTGTGTGGGCTGCGCAGTGAACTTTCTTTACCTATTTGGGTAGAGGTATTTGTGCTTCAGCTTGCAAAATGGTACTCAGCAGGAGGTGGGGGAAAAGAGGGCAGGGTACTCAGGGAAAAAGGTTTGGAATTAACTACAGTTCCAAAAGAAGCATCAAGAAGAAAAAAAGCAGCATCATAATGATTCACTCCCAAGACAGGGTTCAGGTTTAATGGAAGGATCCACATGTACAGATGGACTCTTGAACATTTTAATTTTTATCATTATTGTTCTTTTTGATGTGATCTTATAAGGAGAAGGAGCCTTCATTTGTTTTAGTAACTATAAATGAGCTTTCCCTATGCTATGAGGTCTGTTAATGCTACAAGAGACAATGCTTTTGTTACAATTTACAAATTAGGGACTCAGCCTGGCATCCATTCAAGACATTGATAGTAAATTCACTGTAAAGAGATGGGGCACTCTTCTAAGGAATCCTGGAGCTGATGGAGGGTTTTTTGCAGGCTGTATGCTTTGCACTTTGCTTGCAGCTTGTGTCTTGGCTTGAGCATTGCCGAGTGTCTCCCCCATACGGTTTCTCTGGTGTCTGAACAGTGTGAGCACATGCAGGGTTTGTCCTGCGGCTCTGGCACTTACAGGTGCCATGTAGAGAATCACTCGGATCTGCGTGACTGCTTCTATCACACTTGTAGGAAGCTCATTATCTCTGTGACTTCTGCTTCTGTCACATGTAGTCACAAGCACTCAAAAGTTATTGGAAAGAGCTAAGACAAAGAGAGAGTTACATTTATAGACTGAGTTTTTGAGAACCTTGATTCTTTTGGGCTTAAGATGGACTCTCAGACTTAAAATAAAAGTAAAAAACTGCACTATGCTTTAAGGGTGGACTTTACCTTCACATATTTAGAAACAAGAAACAGAGGATTATTACTCTGATATAGCTTTAGAAAGATGCCAAATATTAAATGCTCTTAGTGCATTTGGCTCCCTTAAAAAGTGTTCTCTCTGCTGTACAAAACTGTTGAAAACTCATTCACAAGTTGAATTGCAAATGAAAAGGAAAGACAAAATATGTTTTCTTAGTTAGGAAAATAGGCAAGCAGTTCTTTGGAAACCTCAGAATCAATCTGGGTGTTACATATAACTTGGATTCTGAAATTACAGCATCCAGCTTTCCAGGAAAAAAAGGCAAAAAGTGCCGAAAAATCATAAATCTATGGAAACTGTGCCAGTTAAACTCCTGCAGCAGGGCAGGGGGATTAAAAGTCAGTAATCTGTGTTTAACAAGGTCTGTATTTTTATAGGAAAGCAAAGGCTTGTTTTGGTCTTTCCGGATTGAATAGGGAGAATAATCCATTAAGACAACGTTACAGGGGGGGAACTGGCTCCAGGTGAAGCCCATTCCCCCTTTTGCAAAACTTTTCCAATACTTAGTCTCAGTATTTAGCTTGTACCTCTCATGCACTGAGGTTTTGACAGCAGTCCCGTAGACCAGCACTCATGACCAAAGCTGGGAAATCTGTGCTGTGCACATTTGGATGAGAGCAGTTGTAGGAAATCGTCTGCCAGAATAGGTTTTTGTTTCTGTACAATTCCAAAGGGTTTTTTCTCTACTGATATTTGATAATCCCAACATCAAACTGTTCATAAAACAAAGAATTATAAATAATTCATAGTTCTGAATGGATCTGACAACTCCAACACCCCCTGCTTCCCCCATATTTCCATGCATAGATTCCTTAGGTTACCCAAGAAATGGAAATACTGGAAATATTCACATAACACAGAGCAGCGTGGGTTATTCATAATACACAAGGCTTTAAAGGAAACCTACTCAAGAGCTTCCTTCATCCTAATAGCTTTCTAAAAGCACTTGATAGTTCTTCCCTGTGGCTGGCTCTGATTTTGCATTGTGTGAGGATACAGGTTATTAGAGGACTAATTTTCAATGAGTGATTCATGTGAATAGGTGACAATATCTGATGTGTGGGTTATACATGCAAAAATAGTAGTCCTGCATTTTAAAACATTTAATACCCGGCATTTAAAATTCAGCTGGAGAATCAGTCTAATTCTGCTGCCATTTGAATCAATAGGAAAATTCACTGATTAGCCTCTTCCTGTGTTCAGTAACGCTGCTTACCTTTATTTTCGAGTTGCTCATGCAGTGTGCTGTCAGCAGATATTTTAGAAAGCTGAGCACTTCCAGCTGTTGGCAGAATTCAGTTAAAACACTGGTGACAAGTAAAGGCCTGACTCAGTCCTGTCTCAGTGCCACTGATAACCCTATCCAAGGTATTCTCTCCTGCATTCCCTCCTGCCCCGGGTCTAGATAGCATCAAGCGGCAGCACAGATGGGACATCTCAGAGCATGGGCTGACTCCAGGCACTGAGATATGTGAGAAATTCCCCTAGGAAAGAAGCACAAAGCAGAGAAAATTTAGTCAAACAGCCAGGCACAACAATGAAATTATTTTCATATTATCTAGCTAATAACTGTGTACCTTTTTTCTTCATTTAATCAAGTACGCTGGGGCAAATAGATCAAGTGCTGGAATAAATGGGAAAACTGGTACACATGACCTAGTGGGCACTGGGTGAGATTAAACAGCAGGCTGAAGTCAGGAGTAGGAGAGGAAGCCAGACTTCACACAAAGCAGACTTCCATGTGCAAAATGAGCCATGGAATGGGTGCCGAAATGAGTCAACATTTTTAGGGTGTAAGTCAAGGCTCTCATAAAATAATTTTATTCATTAGCGTCATTCTTTTTAACTACATGGGCAGCAGAAATTTGAAATGCTGCCAAGTCTGACTCAAAATTAATTTGGGTTTGTGCTTATGTGGAAGAGAATAGGCCTTTTGTCTGTAATTCCATATAAGCTCCATAGGGTGACCCTGCATTGCACAGGATGTAGCTGAACAGCCGGTAATTGATGAGGTTTCAATTAACACACAACACAGTGTGCACAGGAATGAGATCACAGGAAAAGCTTTTTTAAAATGTTAAGTACTTTCTCATACAAGGAGCCGAGTTCTCATTATAAGAGCATAAGGAACCTATTTTCCTGGAACAAGGCAGTAAGAAACTTGCTCTCCTGGAGGAGTTCAATACATAGGTGCATATGTGCTCAACACTGGGTGAAGTAACTGCAGTTAAAACTGAAATGTTTAAAACTGTGGACCAGTTTCTGTTGCATGTGTAAAGCAGGTTACAGGAGTACCAGGTGTAACACTTTGGAGCACTGGAGACAGGATGTGTCCCTTGCTACTATAACACCCAGGAACGTGCAACTGGTCCAGCATACGGGCCTGTTCACGCACTCCCAGTGCCTGGGGTTGGAGCCTGGCTTGATATTGCTTCCCTGAGCAACCTCCAAGCACTCCTTATGCTCCTCTCACAGAAGGAGCGTTCAGCAGATCCAAGTGTGCAGTGCCATGTGGCAGAGTGGGGAGTGAGACTGGAGGGTGAGAGCAGGAGATCCCCAGCCTGCCTGTGTAAACACTGCAGAGGTGCTGCTTCATCTCCTGATGCTCACAGTGGGAAGGAAAGACAACATCCCATATGTTGCAGTCTGTTAACTGGGTGAAAGGGGAGGCTGGGTAGCCAGCCTATAAGTAAGTATATTTAAAGAGGCAAGAATATGCCAAGCAGGATATTCTGAAGAAATGGAATAGAAAATCACATTTGTTAACAAACTAGCCTAATGGAGTTTTGCTTGGAAACGGAACTTCAATTCCAAACCTGACTACTCCGAGTCTGTGTGGGATTTGGTAAGTGAGTCAATCCTTTAAGAGAGAGAAAACATGAAAAAAGAAAAAATTTTTTTCTTTATCATAAAACATACATTTTGGACTCCTTTTCATGTAGAAGGTGGCCCTTGCAAATGAGTCAACATCAGGTAAGGCTGCCACAGAGCAGGATTAAGTCTTATTTATACAAAACATCCCCTGTCACTGAGGACAACTGGTTCACAGAGCTGAGATATATGACCTTCTACAATTTCCTCTGACATTCACGTGTAGAAGGTTCCCTGGGGTAAACAATGCTTTATAAATGTATTTGTTTAAATAAGTCCCTCTCTCACAAACAAATGATTTATGTCTGGAATGGTAGCATGTGTCTTCTCTTTGTTCAGAGATAAATTTCTGAAAACGCTTCTTAATAATACCTATTTCAGAATTCTGCATTTCATTGCTATGAAGTGTAAGTGCAGTGAAAATCCCAAGCCACAGAAAGTGAGGCAGGCAGGGTTGGCTTGTGTTTTCAGCTTCCACCTAACCCAAGTCCCACCTTCCCATTAGCAGCAGTGGAATGAGGCATTTCTGCTGGTTGCTACACAGCCTCCAACAGCAACACACACACAATATGTAAAGAAGACTTCTTTCCTGCAGTTTCAGAGGGATGCAAGGATTACTTTAGTGCTGAGCTACATATATGCAATGATCCTTGGTCAACATTACCCAAATTTAATCCTACCTATTTTAAACATATTTGTTTTCTGAGAAAGAAATTGTAAAGACTTCATTCTCTTATCATTAGTAATAGTTTTGGTTTAGAATATAATTATTTTTTCAAAGGAACACATATTCTCATACTTACTGAAGGAAAAGCTAAAAAAACCAGTTTATACTTAGTTGAGTCATGAAGACTGGGATTTATTGGTTTGTATTGAAAGCATGAGGAGTAATTTTAAATTATCTTCTGTTTTACTTGCAATTTCAATTATTTGAGAAGTGTAACTGTTAAGGAGGGGAGTATATTGCTGACTGTTTATAATCCATGTTCTGTTGGCTGTATAGGCTAATAATTTCATTGAAAGCAGTGAATCTTCTCATGTTAGTGAGCAGGTATTGTACCTTATGAATACAAGCCTTAGTTTGCCCATATTGGTACCATTTGAAAAAATATAGATCTCAGTAGTTCCTCACTTGCTCTCACAAATACATGCAGAGCTGGAGCAGCCATTTCACACTGATTACTATAAAGTGATGCACAAAGATGAACTTGGTATTTGTGCCTCCTTTCAACAATGTAGTTGAAATTTTAAAATGCAGACCCTCCGCTTTAAAATAAACAAGATGGGGATCCTGTGTACGGTTTTGAGAGCCAGGTGGAATCAGAGTTGTCTTTGCACTATTGAATTATGTCTCCTGTAGTTAGAAGAGGACTGGCATTGTGCAGACCTGTGACAGACACTGACACTTAGATTTGCCTTCATTCCCACAGAATGCCAGTGGGAGGGGTGACAGAGGACAAGGGGGAAAAGCAGGATAGTTCCACTGCTGGAACTATTGGCAAAGCAAAGTGTTTTCTTATAATCATCACTGTTGGCTACATCGTCCCTTATTCATCTTCACTTCTCACTGATGGCCCTTTCATATCTCCTCTGATCCCTCTTGTCTAATCATTGTGATTTCCCCATTGCCATTTCCTTGATAATCTAATGGCTCTGTGGAATTACATGTTCCAACTTACTGTTTTCATACTTAGCCATCTTGGCTGACATAATGATATGTCATGTAAAAGGAAAAATTAAAATTAAGCACTGTATTACACTACACTCTACGTTTTTTACTTTAGACTTTTAAACATTGTTATTTTACACAATACCTCCTAATGGTAAGTCATTAAATCCTACCAGACCAAATGTCCAGTTGTATGAAGTAGAAGTACTGCTAACTTTATCAATTCTAAAACTTCAAACTTCTCATTGGTCTTTTTATAATGATTATTACTCTATCTTGGAACCAGGTCTCAGAATATTGCCATTAATTTCAGCAGAGCTTTAATTTAGCCCTTAGAAATCAAGTAAGGGAGCCGTAGGAGGTAGACTTGCAATTTGAATTATAGGAACAAGCTGGAAAAGACCTCAAGGACCATCTGATCCAAACTTTCTTGGCAAAAGCACAGTCTACACAGGATGGCCCAGCACCTTTAAAAGTGTCCAATGTTGGGAAATCCACCACTTCCCTGGGGAAATTATTCCAATTATGTGGAGTCCATGTGTCCACTTTTTTTTTCTGTATGTGTGTGTTTTTCTTCCTAAATTTCTCTCTGAATTTCCTAGGATCCAGGAAAAGTGAAAAACAGAAAATCTCCTTTCTTCTGGAGTAACAGGAAGACAAACAATAAATTCAGGGCTATATTTTAAAATATTTTGTGCAAATAACATGCTAATGCAAAATACCCCATTTACTTGGCTATGGAGGTAGCCATGAAACACTAAATAATACTGAAAACAGAAGTCCTGAGTGTATCAGATAATTCAAGGATGAGTTTTCTGGAATACAAAGGTGTCAGACACAGGAGGTTTTCAGTGTACAAAGCTGCCATATCCTGTCACATTCTCTACAGTATCAGTCTCCTTTATTGCCAGTCAGAGCAAAGAAACCAGCTCTGAGACAGGGGCTGCTAGAACCACAGAACATGTCACAAGTACCACATGTAAACATAAAAATGAATGGGCTTGTTTTGCAAGCATGATGGGACACAGATTATGGCTGTAAGGTAAAACTGGCAGTATAATTTTAATATCTTGTTTAAAAAACATAGGGAAAGCAGGAAAGTGATTTGTAGTATCTTCTGATCTCAGTGCTTATAGAGTTAAGTCGGTGAACACTGAGATGTATAGCAATATGGCTCTCTGTTATTCAAAGCATTACAAATTCACACTTTGATGCTTTGGTTTGTAACAGTAAAGCCAAGGGATGTCATGTCATTAGATCTGTACTGCCCTTGAGTGGATCAAATTCAGCTCAGTGGTAGAACAGATAATATCATGGAATTGTATAATTACTAGAGATTTGCTCCTGCCTCACTAAGGGGACAGTGTCTGAGTGAAAAGGAGTAAATACAAGGCGAGATGCAATGCAACATAAAGCTGCACTCCACCCTCTCCTCACATGCTGTATTGTAAGGCATTTACACAGACAATTCTGTTGAAAAGCATTTTCTGAATGGGTGAGAAGCCAGTATTGCCTGATCTCCAAAGGAAGTGGGACTTGAGGGAAGAAATGTAAAAAGACCAAATCTTATCTTTTGCAATACAAATTAACACACTGAATTTGTAGAATAGAATAAACTAGACCAGACTATTGTATGGTCCAACTGCCTGAGTACCCCAGGGCTAACCAAAAGTTAAAGGCTGTTGTTATGGGCATTGTTAAAACACCTCTAAAACTCTGACAGGTTGCCTGGGGCATTGATCCCCTCTTCAGGGAGCCTGCTCAGTGTTTGACCATCCTCTCATAAAGAAACGCTTCCTAATGTCAAGTCTGAATAGCTGTAAATAGAATATCTCGAATTAAGAATATAGACTATAATTTTGGCAGTTTGAGACATTTCTAGAACAAAACATGTTGATCAGAGGAATCTTTAAAAGCAGAAATCATTTTCATTCCCAGCAATTTAACAAATCTAATGCAAGGTCTTAAAATTCTATCTTGGCCTATCCACATTGTTCAGCAAAACAAAGTTCAATTCAAAAAGCTTCTCTAGCTCTGCTCTAATCTTGCTGTTCTTCTTCCCACAATGTTGGATACTGCTCGAGGAAGCCAAAATAATGTTTAGTTCAGGACATTTAAGAAACTAAATAAGTTTATTCCATGTAGAGGAATTAGAAATATTTTTATCATTTTTTGAAATTTTATGTGCAAGTCACTTATTCTTGCTGGCAAAGTAGAATGAGATACGATGCCACTAAAAAGCAAAGGAGTTACAGAATCTCTTTGAAAATTCCTGTCAATGGTGACATCCAGCTAGGATCAGTTGGTGCAGGGGCAGCAGCTCCAACATCAAGGCTTCATGTCCATCACAAAGGACATGTCCAAGGCTGGATCAAGTGACAATGCAACTTGATCTAGATGAAGTGCGAAATCGCAGCACATGCCGGGCGCACTATCCACAGCCTGAGGCAGGGTGTTTATGAAGGCTCTGTTTTGGCTGGATGCTTGTAGGCTTACTAAGGACAGGCAGTACTCGCCTGATAGACACTGCTGCTACTTAGTTACTTCCAGTAGATTTTTAAACCAAATTGGAGCTGCTGCAGTGAGTTCGTACAGATTCGTGGGGATGGTGTTTTTGCAAAGGGCTCAGTAAGTCAGATTTGCCTTCAGGTGGGGACACAGCCTAAGGCAGGGGCAGGAAAGCAAGTGCAGCCACGGGCACTGGGTGTTGGGATACTGTCACTTGTTCAAAATAGGCTCCAAAATTGAGGTAACAATTTATAAAGACATTTCTAAAGAGGTAGATCTAGGTACTTCATTGAAAGCGTGAGGAAAAGGGACATGAAATAGGAAGAGTGTGATGTTAGGCCATGCTCACATTTGTTTTTCTATTATAAAATATTTTTATCTTTTCTGTTTTTCTACTCATCTGTTTTGAGCTAAGAGATAAACTTTCTCATTTCATCTCATTGGTCCATTTGGTGCTTTTAGTTTATTAATTTATTTAGCATCTAATAGGGCACAATGTAGTTTGAGTTTTGTGATATGAAAACAATTAAAAGTGAGAGAACAGTGCTAAATTAAGCAGTTTGGGCCTAATTCTGTGTAACTTCTACAGTCATTTCTACCAACACAAAAAAAGTAGCAGTTTTCTGCTAAATAGAGTAGTCTAGACTTGAATATATGTCAGTGTAACACAATTCCCCAATGGGTGTGAAATTGTATCACTTGTTAATGTTTTATAAATACTTTATAATGCCATAAATGGATAAACAAAGTGGCAGAGAATGTCTGTTTATTAGACAATCACCTGACACTGGAAGTATATACAAGTAGGCTGGAGGACAGGATTTGAGTTCAAAATTATCACAACAACAGAAACAAAAAGATTTGATGCATGTCAGTAAAGAGAAGTTTCATTTCAGGGATAAACAGTTAAATAAAAACAGGATGAGAAAACAATTGGCTTCATAAATATGAAGGAAAAAATCTGGATAATGGATCAGAGTGGATGGCACTTCCACAAACTCCTTTGTCACCATTGGACCAGTGAGAATTTGGTCTGATACTTAACAGAAACACAGGCTGAATACAAGGCTTGGAGAGATGAAACCACAGCGTGCAAGAGAAGAAGTAAGGCATGGAGCATTCTGCAAAAATACAATTTTTTGTTTTGCAAGAGTGCATGTATACAGTAGAACATCTTCATAGCCATTAATGTTTGTAAAGATCTCATCTTAGCAACTAGTTCTAAAACTGGAGTGCAGGCTCCCACAAACCTCATCAGATCACATCCAGGAGGAAGTGATTTTGTA
>WEKY01036736.1:67350-78043 GCA_013390045.1 Picathartes gymnocephalus
GTAAATACAGCTTTTTGTTCTCTCTGAGCCTGGCTGAAAATTTAAACCTAGTAATAGTGGGTTTTTTCTCTGCCCTTACCTTCACTGAGCTTTCTGTTTGATTTTTTGCTGTTGAAATACTGATTGTCCATTGAAAATATTCCCTTGTTTCTTGAAATTCTTGAGATTCTTAATGCATTCTTTTTAATATGCTGGTCTGCTAGTAAAAAGTGCAGGTAAGTTTGCTTTACTGACATTCCTCCATTCTCCAAGTATTGATTGGGTAGGAAATTTTAATGGTCAAACCAGTTACAATCCCTAGAAGCTTAACAAAATAGATAAGCCTCACTTGTGGAAGTCTTTTTCTTGTATTTATTTTAAAATGGTGCCTGGCAGTGCTGCCCAGGCTAGAAACATTCCATCCTAACAGACAAACTGGAAGTGTTGGAGGCAGGACTTATCCTCCTACTTTGGAGTTAAATCCTCTTAGAATGGCTCCTACTGCATTATTTTTCCTTGGAGCGGTACTGAATGAAGCTTGATTTGATGTGTTAGCAAGTTAGAGATTAATCCTTTCAACTTGTGATGACTAACAGATGCTGTGCATCTGAAGTTATTTCATCTTGAATGTTACTCATCTGCCATTGTTGAACCACTGTCCTCATAAATTCTGGCTGCTTTTCCTGAAAGTGCAAATGGAGAGAATGTCTTTCCTATTTAGTGATAGGAATTAAGATGGGATTTTTAGAATGTCTTCACAACTTTCATGTAAGTACTTACAGGGAGGAAAAGAAACAGAGTACTGTTGCTTGTGTATTAAATATTTTTGCTGCCAGTGGAATGATGAAATGACGCAGAGATTTGAGGAGGAGGTCATGTGGGTTTTAAGTGTTTTTTAATGTGGTCTTTTAAGTGTAGAATTTTTTTTATATAGGTACAATTTCTGTTTGTTATGGTTTCACCCCAGGCAGCAGCTCAGCCAGGCAGCTACTCACTCCCCCACCAGTGGGATCAGGGAGAGAATTGGAAGGGTAAAAGCTGGAAAACTCATGGCTTGAGACAAAGACAGTTTAATAGGGAAATCAAAAGCCATGCACACAAGCAAGCAACACAAGGAATTAGTTCCCTGCTTCCCTTGGGCCCCCAGGTGTGCTTCCTGATGGTTTCTGTGACAATGCCTTAAGACTCAGGAAGTATCCTTCCTGATGAAACTGGTGATTTGTATTTAATTCAGGAATGCTTTTATTGCACTTATTATTACTAGATCATGAAATTGGAAATAGAAGAGATTGCAGCCCCAAGGTCATTTGTGTTTCTGTGGTGCGGCTCAGGCGAGGGTCTGGATCTCGGCCGAGTGGTAAGATGTTGTTTTAATTCAATATATCAGGGACAAGCTTAAGAGTTTATTTTTATCTTTGACTTTTCCCTGTATAGAATTATCAGCCCTAACTACTGAGGGATGTTTTGTTAGTGTGCTAGAGGATATGTGATTTTAAATGGCATTAACTGTTTAGATACTGTATATGTCCAGATGAGTCACTGACTATGTGAGGAAGCATAATTCCAGGGGGTCTTAGTGTTATGTATGCATGTTGACAGAGGAGGAGGTTGCCAAGTTACAACTTTTTTAACAGAAGTCTCAGTAGTTTTCTGCCAGAAATACTCATGCTAGGAGAAAGGTCCTACTGTTTCATAAATTAAGATACAAATGTCATCTTCCTGCATGCCAGGGAAACGCTACTTGTGTTGGGGATGCTGCACTAAGAATTCCCAATTGGCTCCTGCTGTGCTGAAACATTCTTTATTTAGTTCGAGCAGCGCTTTCCATGAAAACAATTCACAGACAACAGTTTAAGAGCAGCCTGTGGTTACTGATCTGTTTGCTTTGGCTGTTTTTTGGTCCGAAGCTGGCCAAATAGATTGGGGTTGATGATAGACAGGTTTTTAGTAGCAGGACAGTCCTTGAATAAGAAAAGTAAAGTGCCTAAGTGAGTGTTCAGTTCAGGTCACTTGATGTTTTTGCGTAGCGTGAACTGTTTTACTTGTTTGTAACATTTAGTGTCTGCGCAAGTGGGGTTACAGAAGATGCGAGGACATCTGCTGGATTAAAACAAATAAGAACAACCCTGGCAAGACCAAGACTCTAGACCCAAAGGCTGTCTTCCAAAGAACCAAGGTAAAGCATTGGCTCCATTCCTCCTCTGTTTCCATTCTGTCTTTCTGTGCTGATGGCACACCCAGTGTAGGTAACAGGCTTGTGAGAAAGCCAACAGGAGGACTTCCAAGTTCTGTTCTGCAAAGCACATTTTATGGAACTAAACTTAGCAATAGAATTTGAATAAATTCAATGTCAAAACAAGTCTTTAAATCTCTAGATTTTAACTGAATCTATTAATAAAAAATAACTACAGAAGACTGCCTCTTGATTCTAAACGCACAGGAGCAGGTGTGTGCCCAGAGCTTGGACCAGAGAGAGGTCTGGGGGAACCAGAGCTCAGACAGCACCTCCTGCCTTCCTGGAGATGATTGTATAGCACAAGTAATAGAATGGCTCAGCTTGGTTTAAACCAAACATTTTTTTTTAAGACGCTTTGTGGAGGATGTGTATTGAAGGAGGTGCAGAGAAAAAAAATGTTCTGGTTTGATACTCAAATATCTATTGTTCAAAAACTTAGAGAAATGTAAATGGGACTCACAGATAATTGTTTTGGGTATATATGAGTGTAACTGGCAGTTTTAATGAGTACAGAGAGCTGGCTGGCAATTTATTCATTTCAAGTGTCACGAACTTCAGGACTCCGTCCTCATTCATTAATCGTTCATTAGCATTAAACATCCTCAAGTCTGTCTCAAATTGGCCATTGTTAGGAGTATAAACTTCCCTGTAGGATATCTGGAATCTTTTTCTGACTTGCATTTACATTAATCTGAAGTTTGTTTGAAAGTGTGTTGTATTAGTTATAAATATTTATGAGTATAAATATTGCGTGTTTATTGCAAATACGTGCAGTTTGCTCATGAGGGCAAGGTTAAAACTAACACAGGAGGATTTGAGGGGGACTGTATGTCTGTTCAGCAAAGAAAAATAGTTTCTGGTATGGGAGAATTCCTCTGTTTACCAAGTGAGAGTTGGGCTGAGGTCACTGTTTGTGATAAACACTGAAAATGGAGTGAGTTTGCTTGGACTAAACAAACACTGTTGGCAAGCTGGGTTTCCCAGTGCTTAGAGCAGCAAATGTGTTCTGTTTGGCTGAGGCAGCTCTCCATGGATGCTCGGTGCCGTGCCGCCGGTCCGAGGATCCCAGGTATTTGTGAGTGTCATGCTGTGTGGTATGGAAGTAAAATGTTTGGGATAGTGCTCCTGAGGACTAGATGGAGGAGTCTTGGCTTGGTGGGTGATTTGCTTAGCAGTATTAGGTAAATTCCAGGTCCAAACCCCTGTTGCATGAGTGCAGTACCATCTGCACAGGTTTGACAGGTCTGATGTTGTGCCTTTCATGTTTACCCACTAACTCTGCAGACCCTTTCCAAAATTTAGGAATGATTACATGCTCTTTTCTGTAACTGTTTCCTGAGCCATCTGGTGGCACTTACTGAGTCACAGTGTTTGATCCTGGGGAACATCGCTCATCCAAGATTGATATTCGCAGAAGCAGAGCTCTGAAATGAGTATGTAGGAGCCTCTTTTCATCCTGGAACAATCATGGTGATTCCTCATTCGTGGGTGCCACATATCACTCACTTAAACTGGTCTGCAGTGTTGTAGAAGGAAGGAAAGCAATAGTACAGCTCAAGAACACTTCCAATGCTGATGAGCTGCCTGAGAGTGCACTGACAGTGTGATAGTGGTTGTGGGGTTTTATGCAGTAATATCTTCTAGAAAGGAACCTGAGGGGAATTCTGAGGGCTACTTTATTAACAGAGGTACAATATGAAAAAGTACATCTTACTTCCACTGTCTGTTTTATGACTGAAAACTTTGAAAATTACTGGATGAATAAAGTTAGGATCAGAATGCTAAGACAGGTATTAATCATAATTAATAACCATTCCTTGCTCTTGCCATCACATTTTTCTCTTCTGCCTTGTGGAGACTTCTCAGCCTTTCCAGCCTAAAGTTGTGTAATTGAAGAAGTTCAAGTATCTGACATCAGCCTTGATTTGAGTTTTACCATCTCACAGTGTAGTTTATCAAGCTTCAGCTTAAAATACTGCTCTGCTCTGTTCTCACATGGCTCCTTCAGTAGCTCCAGCTTTTCTGCTCTAGTTCATGCTTCAGACTTTTCTCTCCTGTAGGAGTGGGATGTACTGTGCTTAGAACTGCCCTTGCTGTCCCTTGTGCTCACCTGCCACAGCAGTAGGTGTGGCAGGTGACAGCTCTGTGTGTGTGCAGGAGCACTGCCTCATGGGCATCAAGGGCACCGTGCGCCGCAGCACCGACGGGGACTTCATCCACGCCAACGTTGACATCGACCTCATCATCACAGAGGAGCCTGAAATCGGTAACATAGAGAAACCCGTGGAGATTTTTCACATCATTGAGCATTTCTGCCTCGGGCGACGGCGGCTTCACCTCTTTGGGAGGGACAGCACAATTCGACCAGGTAACTGCTCTGCTGGTTTTGGTCAGACAGTGAAGTTCATTTCAGGGTCCTGAACAGGTTTGCAGATGTATGTCACAGACAGCAGATCTCAAGGAGATACATTCTTGGTGTATGTGAAGATCTGTCAGTCACAGAACTGTTGTTTGGAAAGGTTATGATAACTCTAATTTCTATAATTTTTCCAGAAGAAATACTTTTCTTAACGAATATTTTTGCCCATCCATGTGTTTAATTCATCAGTGAGCATAACAAAATCCAGTTGAGATTCCTTTTCTCCCATATGTTTACACTTCTCAGAAAAGTGATTTCTTTCTTCACCTGGTTTTCAACCCCTGTGAGCTTAGTGCTGTTGCCAGTGCCTGAGGACACAGTGTCTCACAATGGGTGCTGCGTCTGGCATGATGCAAAATGCAGGAAATACATGGATTGGGACACGTTGTTCAGGTATTCCTTCGGTGCTGCTGTCAGTGGATTCTTGTATGTCAGTGTCTCACAGAGTCAGGTTACTCTGGCTGAACTTCTGTATTTTTTAAAAACATTGTGGTGTAAGGACAAGTAGGAAGAAGGGGTAGGGCCTTGTGAAAGCACAGTGCGAATGGTGCCTCAGCCATGTGTAATAAAAAAAATTTTAAAAAAAGAAAAATAAGCCCTTAGAAATACCCAAGTGAAATCTTAACTTTGCAAAAACTCTAGAGATGACTTTTCATTCCGTTCAATGCCACTGATGTGTAGGTGAGTGTCTCTCCCTGTCGCTTGAGTGTCCATTTACTGGGAGAAGGAAAACAGTGGCCTTGAAGCCTGAAGTTTGTTGTTGCTTCTGCTGACTGTGGTATTGTTCCCAAGGTTGGCTGACGGTGGGACCCACCCTGACAAACAGCAACTTCAACGCAGAAACGTATTCCTCATATTTCACGGCTCCCAATTCCCACCTGACTGGCTGCACCGAGGAGATCGAGAGGCTGCGGCCCAAGTCCCCGCCGCCCAAGTCCAAGTCTGACCGGGGTGGGGGTGCTCCCAGAGGAGGAGGAAGAGGAGGGACTTCGGCAGGACGGGGAGAAAGGGGCAGGGAGAGGAACAGAACCAACTTCCGCGGTGAGCGGGGCGGCTTCAGAGGGGGCCGTGGAGGGACCCATCGAGGGGGCTTCCCCACCCGCTGAGGAGGTGACGGCTGCTTCCCCTGGCCTACGCCTTGTCTGGCAATCTTTTCTGTAGTCTTGTTTTTCCTACAGTGAACTCCTCTGGGGACTCAAGCTAGATGACTTTTACAGTGGTTTTTGGTGCACACTGCTCCAGACAGTCGGCCTTGCAGTCTGGCACAGCCCCTCACCTGGCCATGTCCTGCACGGGCAGCACTGAACTCAGAGCAGAGAGCACCAGCCCGTCACACCGCGGATAGGACGGAAATGACCCCCTTGCTCTCCCCTTAGGAACCTTGCAAGGTGGAGACTTCCTTTTCAACTTCATTTTCTCCAAAACATGGATTCCTCTTCCATCTTCAGAGGTTTGATTTTGGACTGACTTGGATTAATATGGTGGAGCAGGCATGAAATGCAGTTCTCAATTGCATGGCCACAGCAGACTTGCTGTCTTATGGAAGAAAAAGTGCTGTGCCTGTGTTGACACCTGTTTTAACTTCTCTGAAACCAAGGAGCAAATGAAATAAATAGAATTCTATTTTTTCTTATTTGGTTTGAAGTTCCCAAATTATTCCTGGGAATAGGAGAAGGTTAATTTTTAATTTGTGGTGTATATGCACTCGCCTTTCATGTCAGTAGTGGGGAGAGTTGTAATTCTGTGCTGCTGTGTGTTGTGCTTCCTGGAAAGCACCAAGTTGTGCATTTGTGTGCAGGGCAGAAGTTGTGCTGCGCAGGTCTGGGTTGCTCCTTGAGTGGGGATTTTCCCCCAGTGTGTGTCTGTAACACCTTGTTCCGTGGGAGGGAAGAGCAGTGTTACTGCAGAGCGGTCGCAGAGACCTCGCTGGGGGGAGGATTGCCCACGGGAGCTGCCGTGAGTGTGTGACGGCCTGGTGACAGGGAGCACTGATGGAACTGAGTGCTGCCTTTGCCTGCGGGTGTTGCACACATCTGGCAATGGCTGTTGCTGATCCAGTGCAGCGTGGAAAGACAGTGACTGCCTTCCCTATGTACAATGTCTGTTTTCAGCAAAAACACAACCCTGAGCTTCTTGTGCAGTTCTTGGTAGGCTGAACAAACCTGACTTTTGGTGTCTCAAGGTCTTAGGTGTGGATTTTGGAAAACTGGCATTTAAGTCTCAATGTTTTTCATTAAGCCCAACTTTTAAATAACTGCCCTGTAAAGTAGCAGATTATTAAACATGTTTATTGAAGCTGATGTTGAAATATCTTTCTTAATATTTTGTGGGTTTGTTCTCCTTGAGGTTTTGGAATTACTAAGTGGTTTCCTCTGTGCTGTTGTAGGCAGTAACTGTTCTTTTGGTGCATGGAATGTTGTCACAGAGGTTTTGATGGGCTGGGGAGCTCCTGGCTTGGGTAGAGTGTTTAGCAGGGCATTGCCATAGTGCCAATGGAAACTGCCTGTTGTTTACAGCTTGTTTCTGCCTCTGTCATATTTGCACGCTGGAGAGTGACTGGATTTGGGGAAGGGGTGTTTTAAAGGTGATGTTCATGTGGTCATTGGTGAAGTCTGCCACAGGCTATGTGGAACAGCATCTGAGAGAAGGTAAATGCCCTAGTAGGGACACCTTTTTTTGGTGATTTTTGCCCTAATTGTGTTGTTATTCAAAAAGACACTTAATTGTAAGAGCACTGTTTTTGTCCCTTGTGCCAGGGACAAATATTTTCATGTTTTTCAATGAGTAGAAAACATTAATTTCCATTTCTCCCTTTTAATTATATATCCAGTGCTGGTAATTCAGTGCACAGGCTGCTCTTAAAATACACTTAGGCTCCATGGAAGAGGAAGGTTGCAAACAGCTGAATCTGATGTGTTTCTGTATGAGTTTGCAGTAGCTGCGGTGCTGCTGAAGACTTCACTGACTGTGGAAAGTAGTGGCAGGTGATGGAGGTTTCGTGGTTCTTCCCCTCAAAGGAGAAATAGCTCAATTACTTAAGGGAAAAAAGAGAATAATGCTGCAGGGAGTGTTAGATGAGAGGCCAGCTTTGCCAGCCAAGTGTGACGTCCATGTTGTTAACGAGCAACTGGTGGAATGTTTTACTTGACGTTAATGGACAAGGATCTCCACTTCTGCACTGGTCCTCCACGAAGAACAACAGAGCCCCTGCTCATCTGAAGGTGACATTTCAGCAGTGACAGACTGACAAAGGCTCTACAGGTAAGGCAGCAGTGCAGGGCTGGGCGCTCCCAAATCTTGGTCCATGTCCTTGTGGGGACAGAGAGGAGACTTAGGAAGTACTGGTGTGAGATGAAGTCCCACACGCCCCATTATACGGGAAGAACATTGGGCCATTTTCTTAGTCACTGGGATTTGGACCATGTAGAAAGTGGTGACTAGAGATGAAAAGCTTTTAATTGCATTACTCGTTGTCAGTTAATTTCTCACTTGTAACACTTCCAGAGCAAGGGGAGGATAAGGCTCAGAATCACTGAGCTGATGAATATTTCATTTACCACAAGTAAATGAAGACTTCATTCAAGCATGCTCTTCTGGAAGAGAAAAAACCTGACGAGTTTCTTCCTTTCCACTTTTGTATTAAACGCATAATGGCTCCAGTCTGATTTGGGGTGCCTGTCTAGATCTTGTCATGTCTTTCCCTTCTGGGGGAGGCTTAGAGTGCTCAGACTATCTTGCACCCTGTGAATTCAGTGAAGGATTCAACACCTGCACTGACAAGGTACTCAGGATGTCTCAGCATTTGGCTTCAGAGGTAATTGAAGCTGCTGGTCACGTGTAGATCACTGTGTGTAAATCAGCCATCAGCTGGAGAATTGTGTGCACTCTGACAGTGTTGGTTACACAAAGCTGGCTGCAATGCTGGTGTGATGTGCAGGTTGGCTCTCAAGCAGTTGTGAAAACGAAAAGCTGCTGTCAGGTAGAGCCACCCTGTCTGTGCACAAAAGGCAGGTGACACCTTCTGCAGCCAGTGCAGCCTGGCAGTGCTGCTGGCAGCTGCAACACCAGCATACCTGTGGTTCTTAGGGACATCTATCAGACATTACAGAATAAGTTATTCATATTAACAACATAAAAAGTCCTGCAGTCCACAGAGTTGGGAGGGAGGTTTAGCAATAGGGAATTGCTCTTGAATAGAGAGGTCGCAAGGAATAACATAGCAATAGCAACTGCTATGTAAGTAATGTCATTTGAGTATGAAAATTAAGACACTGGTCAGTGTCCAGCAGCACCACCTTTTTATACAACTTCCTTGCAGTCCGTGCTGTGTAAAAGTAAATACATGAAGCAAGATCCATGCCCTACTAGAGAAATACAGTGTAAAGCAGTCCCCTCTTAGCTCAGAGCAGGAAATACCTTTTCCTTATCTGTATTGAGCAGTTTTTTGTCATCTCTGTTTCTCAGCTTCCCTGGTGCTTCCGCAGTCGGCAGAGAAGAGTGGAAGATGAACAATTTCCCAGCACATTCTGCAGCCTGTTCAAACACACCACATTGGCACGTTTATTACTGCAAGGGTAACAAGCCCATATTCACACACTGGGGGAGTTCAGAGAACACTGGGCACTTTCTGCAAGCTCCTCACAGGTAAATAATTCATTTCCAGGCTCAGGACCCCACGGAATAAGCCCCCAACCAAACGGGGGCTTTTCTGTCACTGAGTAGCAGTCCAGCAAAGGCATTTTCTGACAGCACTTTCTCCAGAGGCAAAAGGAGCAGTGCCTCTTTTGGACACTTTCCAATTGGACACAAGCATTATGCAACAGGCATCAAAATACAAATATTCAAACTGGATCAAATTGAAAGGAAATGCAGTTTAACAGAAAAATTACTTCTCTCAGCTCAGGCACACTGGTGTTCCCTGCATTTTTAAAAACGGGTGACAATTCCATCCCTCTACTAAATTCCACGTTGAAATCTACACTGTCGAGATGCAGATAGAAATCAGAAATCACAATGTTCACAGGACATTCCACCTTTCAAAATGAGCTGTGTCATTCTGGGAAACCAGAAGTCTCTCTGCTATGGCACAAACAGCTGAAGTCAGCACCTGACTTTTCAAAAAGCTGAAATTTCACCCCTAGTTATTTCAAGAACAGTTACTTCTGATCACCAATGCCAACTTCTTCAATTCCTTTGAAGAAGCCTTCTGCTGGAGGATGAAAGCCTTCCCAAATACCTGTTTGTCCTGATATGCATCAGGAATTACTGACATGGCTTTTTAAAAAATTTCCAAAGTGTGTGTATATTAACAAAATTTGTTTTACAATCTCTTCATCATGGTTGTTACCCCTGTTGCTACCACAGCATGTACTGGCATTAATGTTACATTATATATTTCTTAGTTTCCCTTATTAAACTGTTGTGATCTCACTGCCTGGGCTAGGTCTTGTCTCTGATTCCCCTCCCAGTCCCGCTGCGAGGGTGGGAGTGAGGAAGCGGCTGCTGCTGTGGAGCTGCGGGCTGGGTTTCAGCCACCCCTGGCTCAGCTCTGGGGCTCACAGAGAGACCCAGCGCTGCCTCTGGGGGCTCGGAACTGAGACCGAGTCCTGCGACTTTGGGCTCACGGATACGCTCAGCTGTATTTTAGGAGCTCAGAACCAGACTCACTTCATCAGTTTTTGGGCTTCACAAAGAGAGGCTGAGCGCTGTGTTTGGTGGGCTCAAAATTCAGGCTCAGAGCTTAAAAACAGAGACTAAATCCTGCATTTTGGACTCTGAAACCAAGCTCATATGGCCAGATTTCGGGGCTCAGGTACAGTGACTAAGGCCTGTGTTTTCAGGGTTTAAGTCAGACCTAGAGAGCCCAGGGTGCAGAGACCATGTGCTGCAGTTTGGCTGCTCAAAACCAGGCTAATTGGGCCAAGTGCAGACACAGATTAACTCAATGATTTGGGGACTTGAAATCAGTGTCGCTCAGACAGCGTTTGGGTTCAGAGAGTACGTTCTCCATTTTAGGGGCTTGAGAAAAAGTCCCGCGTTCTGGGGTTTGGGTTTCACAG